>CAWUFW010022201.1:0-101186 GCA_963921515.1 Calotriton arnoldi | reverse complement strand
GAATGGAAACTGGAAAATGTTGTAATCGGCGCTGCACACGGGAAATAAAACATTACTGCACATGGGAAAACATTACTCTGGGGGCTTCGCGGGCGAAGGGAAAAAAAAAGTGCTTCCCGGCTAATTAAAGGAGACCGTATCACGCCGCAGGTAAAAGATCCAGTCCGGGTGGACGGGGCTAAAAGTGGACAGGGCGGTAACAAGGAGGGACTAAGAAGCCTCCTTTTCAATCACAAGCCAGCGTTTAGCATGGAGGATGACGCCACCCAATCAAAAAGATGGGCGGGGCTTCAAGTCCCCTTCGGAAAGCGTATTGATGACAAAAAGCCCTCGCAGAGCGAGGAGCGCATGCGCGCTCCAGCGCTAGGTCTGCGAGACCTAAAAAGTAAAAGGGAGAGAGGACATCCTTGGCGAGTGCCTCTATACAACCGAAATGAGGAGGAGCACATACCATTGACAAAAATAGAGGCTGAGGGGGCTGAATACAATGCCTTAATCATATTGATAAAGATAGGACCAAAACGGAATACTTCTAAAGTTTTGAATAAAAATTGCCAATTAACCTTATCAAATGCCTTTTCTGCATCTAAGGCCATTACACCAATTGGACAACTGGATTCTTTGGCAAGGGATAATGTATGACAGAGCAACCGGGTATTATGAGCAGATAGTCTACCTTTCATAAAGCGAGTTTGGTCAGGTTGTATAATATTGGATAGTAAGGGTGATAATCTATTTGCTAAAATTTTTGCATATATTTTACAGTCCTGATTGATTAAAGAAATGGGACGAAAATTTGAAACTAAGGTATGATCTTTATTAGGCTTGGGAAGAACAATTATAGTGGCTTCATTAAAAGATCCCCCCATCATGGAAGTACGCTGAAATTCTGTAAAGAGGGAAAGTAAAAAGGGGATAATTGGTCCTGATAACATTTATAGAATTCAGCAGGAATTCCATCCGGGCCAGGAGTTTTTTGGGAGTTTAATGCATTAATTGCTGCAAAAATTTCTTTAACGCCAATAGGGTTATCTAATGTTGATCTATCAGTATCAGAAATCTGAGGCAAATCGACAAGAATTAAGAAAATCATTGATAACATTGTTGTGAGGGGCGAGAGGTTCGTGATATAAAGAAGAGTAGAAGGAAAGGAACTCTTTCAGTATATCTTCAACATCTGTCACCAATGTACCATTATTCGTTTTGATGGCTGGAATTTGAATTCTGTCTCGCTTGAGGCGTAGATAATTAGCTAGCAGGCGACCAGATTTGTTGGAATTAAAATGAAAATTGGATTTTTCTTTTGAAATAAGTAAACCTGCTCTTTTACTAAGCAAACAATTATATTCGTAGCGGTATTTCTGAAGTTGGGATTTATATTGTGGATCTCTAGATGTAATAAAAAGTCGTTCCACTGATGCAATCTGTGCCTCTAATTTGGTGAGGTGGGAATAAAAAGATTTATTTTCGTGCGCCATAATAGAAATTGAAACTCCACGGATGTAAGCTTTAAAAGCATCCCAATGTATAATTTTGGAAGGGTCACATGACTTATTATTAAAAAAATAATCAGTAATAGCTAAGGCCATTTTTTTAGAATTGGTTGGGTTAAGAACTATTTCCGAGTTCATTCTCCATCTTTTATTAGGAATTTGAGGATCAGAAATACATAAAGAAAATGAAATTAAAGCATGGTCCGAAACCGTAATAGGGTGTATAACCGATTCACTAATCATGTGACATAAATTACGTGAGGACAATACGTAATCAATTCTAGAAAAAGAAGAGTGAGCATTAGAATAAAAAGTAAAATCTTTGTCTGTAGGATGTTCCAATCTCCAAAAATCAACCAATTTGGTAACAGAAAGGAAAGACTTCAAAGCAAAGAATGCTTTGCTAGGCCGGAACTTAAAAACAGAAGACCGGTCCAACAAAGGATCTCTGATAAGATTAAAATCACCACCCATTATAAGGGACGTATTACCAATTTTGAGTACTTCAGCAGAGACATAAGACCAAAAGGCAGGGTCATCAGAAGTAGGAGCATAAATATTGACCAAATTTAAAGTGAGTTTGTCAATTTGAACTTGAGCATAAACAAATCTACCATCTGCGTCATGATGATGTGACAAAATTTGTGCACGAGCTCTGTATGAGAAAAATATAGCTACACCATTTTTACGTTTTGCAGCAGGAGAGGAAACTATAAGCCCTACCCAACCTTTAGACATAGTATGCAATATTTTGTCAGTCAGAATAACTTTATTTCGCCATCACAATGAAGGCATAAAAGTATACTATACATAAAAACATATTCGGTACTACATATAGTTAAAAATACAATAATTACACATTTCCAGCAGCAAATACCTAATAAAGTGCATCAAACTCATTGAACGGGAACAATATAATTCATAAAAACATACCAACATTATAACAAATCTAAGATCAGTTCATATATTGAGTATAAAACTATAAAACATCAAATTAAGCATCTCTTTCTTTCTTTCCTTTTTAAAGCTGATAACAGGAAAGAAGCTACAGTAAAACAAGTAAAACAATCAGATAATCCCTGTAAAAAATAAAGGGCCACGCGACATTGTGTAAAATTTATTTTACGTAGCAAAGGGACAATAAACCTTTTTCTTTCATCGCAATAAAATTTACAGAAGAACAAAAAGTGCAAATCATCCTGGGCAGATCGATGGTCACATGAACAAAATGGAAGATCAGAAGCTACGTAAGTATTCAGTGGGAGACCCAACATCAAGGGGATGTAACCTAGTCTGAATCTCACCAATATGTACCGATGTTGCAAATTGGTCACAAATGATAAATAAATTAAGTTCTTGTCCATTTGCAGAATACTCTGGGTCGCCAGAAATGCTCTTACTGTTGATAGCTTACTATTTGTAGAGTCTCTTTTCACTTGTAAGCTAGAGAGTAAGTGGGTTTTTAAATCTTTTTTAGAAATAGACTGGCATAACATAGGGTCAACAAATAAATAATGTAGCCCTGCAGCTTTTAATGTGGATTCAACATAATGTAGCCAGGCAACATTACCCACACCATCTAGTTTCAAAATATCATTAATTATATCTCTTGTCAGAGAAAGAGTCTCCTTCCGCCACACTGAGTGCCACATTAAAATCGGTGCCATACGGATTTTATCAGTTATGTAGGGAACATTCAATTCCATATGACAAATAAAATTCGAGCATGACTTTGGTAAGGAGACTAACTTTTTTAAAAAGGTGTCTTCTATACATTGCAATCGAGAACAATCTCTTATCCCCCAGATGGCTGCAATATTTTGTCATTAACATGAGTTTCTTGTACAAAACCGATATCTACATTAGACTTGTGGAGATATTCTAAAATTTTACGTTGTTTAACTGGGTGTCTGAGACCCTTCACATTTAATGAAGCAACAACTAACTTTTGTGGCCTATACATATTGTCCTAGAAGTAACAGAAGAGAATAAGAGAGAGACAGTAGCCCATATAAAAAAGACAAAACAAGACAAACAACATAAAGCGAGGTCAGTCACCAAGACCTCATACCAATAGAACATTGGAGACGGAGGTACGAAGCAAGAAAAAACCACCATTAATATGCACCTGCATAGAGAGAATAACAACCTACAGTGAGGGGTAGAAACATATTATTATTATCAACCCGCAGAACCGGAAGGCTGAGAGTCCATGAGAATAGGATGATGCTGATCCAAGAATCTGATTAAATCTGCAGGAGCTGAGAAAGACTTGGAGATGTCATTTTTCCAGATGTGCATAACCGCAGGGTCAAAAAGTCCATATTTGTATCCAGCTTCTCGCAAACGAGGTCGCAATTCTGAAAATTGGCGTTGTATTTGAACAGTCTCCTTTGCAAAGTCCTGATGAATAAAGACTTTATTTCCTTCAATTAGGAGAGAAGGGATCTCTCGGACAGCCTTTCGTATAAGGAGAAGATGATGATGATGCCTCAGAATTTTAAAAATGATTTGTCTTGGTTTGACTTGATGAGGTTTACGAATTGAAGGTATTCTGTGAGCTTTATCAATCTCAAAGCGCTCTGGAAATTTAATATTTAATAGTTTAGGGAGAAGGTTTTCTAAGAAAAGACGACAACTCTGACCCTCAAATCCCTCCGGAACATTAAATATGCGTAAGTTGTATTGTCTATTTCTATTTTCCAAATCAAGTAAGGAACGTTGGAGAGAGGCAACCTGAGGAAGAAGTGGAGCCATAGATGTAATGGCTGTAGTATTATCACGAATTTTAATCTCATTATCTGCAACTCTCATCGATAAGGAAGCCATATCTCTCGGAATATTTTTGATATCTGAAGAAATTGTGTCAGTATTAGTATGAATAGCTTGAATTTCCTCAATTTTTTTTGCCAATGAATCATCTTGGGAGTCTATAGCTTTGGCTTTGGTGGGAGGAGGTGAAACAGCTTCATACTGGTAAACAGAGAGCAGACAATAAGAAAAGAAAATTAATTACAAAACAAATAGTAAAGGTCTGCAGTGTAGTAAGGAGCTCTGACACGATACTAAAAATTAGAAGGCAAAAAACAGCTCCAAAATGACTTAAAACACTGTGTCAATAAAGCTGCAATAGATAATAAAAGGACAAAATCCCTTTAACCCTTTCACAAAAGCAAAGTTGTGGCAAACAAGAGGCAGGACAAAAACCCCTTTAAGAGGGGAAAAGGCTTCTGAAGAGAGGAGGTGCCCAGTGGGTTAAGTCCGCCTCCTCTGTGTGGAAGGCTGCCAGAAAATGCTGTAGAGAGCAAGAGCCCTCTATGAGGAGAATTGAAAAACGCCTACCGCACTTCCCACGGAGGTACCAGACCTCTGAAATTCAGCCAAACGCAGCCACAACCACAACGGAACACCTGGGGGCAAAAACGAAGCTGCAGCAAAGCCCCTCTCGTCGGAAGAAAATCGTCGGCGAAGCAGGTGAGGACGGAGTTCAAGGCGCAGTGGTCATCTTGGTTCGCACGCGCTGCCGACTCCGCATTTCTGTTGTTTTAACAGCAGTCTTTCCATCATATCATCTCAGGCCAAATGTACAACTATCAGGGTTTGTGAATCGCAAATTGCGATTTTTTTTGCCTCGCAGCTTGCGAGTCACAAAACCTGATGTACAGCAGTGTCTGAGACACTGTTTGAGATTTCCAAATGGGTCGCAAGAGACCTACCTCATTAATATTCATAAGGCAGGTCACAATTTTGCGACCCATTGGGAATGGCCAGCTCTCACAAGGATGGTGGCCTGCTGGGGTCAGCAGACCACCATGTCTGTGACTGCTTTTTAAATAAAGCAGTTTTTTGGGGGTTTTTTTTAAATGCAGCTCGTTTTCCTTAAAAGGAAAACGGGATGCTTTTCAAAAATAAAAATGTGAAGATTTTTCTTTTTCTTTTTTTTTTAGAGGGGGTAGTTGTCCGTGGAACCACTGCCTGCTCTGGAAAAATTTTGGCACCCCCATTCGCAAAGGGGAAGGGGTCCTTTGGGGACCCCTTCCTGTTTGGGAATGGCTAACCACAAATTTAAAATTGGTGGCAAACTGTGGATGTTTAGCGACTGCATTCATGGTCGCAAAACATTCCAACATACCAGTGCGACTCACTATTAGGAAAGGATGCCTTTGGCACGCCCCTTCCTAATAGCGACTCGCAAACCAGATAATTTAGCAGAGATCTGCTATCAGAATAAAAAGAGAAAGCAACCCTCTGGTGAAGGGCAAAATAACCTGTAAATCACACGTTTTGTCGTGTAGTTAGTTAAGTCAATTTCTTCACATAGTCGTTAATTTTAAATTCATTGGTTTGGAGAGTATCCACAGATAACTACAATTTCCGCATTTCTTGCGGCCAACAAAAGGATTTAATCCTCATATTTCGGTGAAGGTGGTTTCTGCTCTATTCTTGGATAAGTATGCATTAGTTCATCTCCTATTGATTGGCATTTACTATATGCAAAAAGGGGTTTCCGTACTTATTTGGTGCTACCCGTTTACCGATATCCAGTTTCTCGGTTGTCAGTTCCTCTGTAAATGCAGGATGGCCTGTAGTGATAATTTAGATAAATCTTTAAAGAGTGTATAAACACTAATAGACTTAACCAATGTGAATAGAACACATCTTGTGGCAGGAGAGTACATGAGAAAGTATGTTGGAAAACTGTGATGGGCAGCGCATGAGTATACTGTGGGTATTGGAACCTGGATAAGCCCTCCAGACAGAGAAGGGGCGGAGGGCAAATAAAAAACGACCAATGGGAACTGTTCTCAAGTCCGAAGTATGGGAATGCAGAATAACAAAATAAGGTAGGAAGAAGGTGTTTTTACAAAACTAGAAATACATGAAAAAAATAATACATTGCTAATGGTCTGTATTCACGTGTTTGGGTTCAAAATGGCAAGCGGTAAGGATAGGTGTGACCTATCAGCTGAAAATATATTTTTCTCTGTATTATAGGAACAAATAATAGATTTACTCCTAAAGAAACCTGAGGCCTGTCGTGCAAATGGAGCAGACTAAAAATTAACTAAACTCGGAACGGATCCACAAACCTCTGAGATTTCCAATGGCGTATGTGATAAAGACAAAATACAACAGCAGTCCATACATACAAGAGCCATGAAAAACATGTGCCTAGCAAAAAAATAGGAGACCACTTAGGCCAATGTGAATCACGGAGCGGGTTATGTTGTTGAACAGGTTTAAAAACACAAAAGTACAGTGTGCTTGAGTACTGGCAATACATTCCTACTACCCCTCATGACCACACCCTTGGTGTATTGTGGTCTCCTCTGTAACACAAACATGTAATGCATGTTCAAGATGCACCTGTCATGAAAATGTTCTCTGTAAAACGCTGCTTCATAGGTCGTTCAAGATAAGTTTGGAATACATAAATTGTCTTTAAAAAAAAATAAAAAAAAGAGGGGCTTGCAAGAAAAGTAACACTGAATAGTAGCTTATGCAAAAGGTGTGATCGCAGGCGCAAATAATCACCTAACAACTAAACAATTAAGTGAACTACAGGAAGGCAGTGGTTTGGTTTAGTAAATTATATACCACTACCCTTGAGGAGGCACTGAAGTGCTTTATGAGTGGGCTGCATGCTACTCCGTAGGAGACCAAGGTAAGTGATTAATCAAGTACAATGATTTTAGCTAATCATGCAATTTCCATTGTTCCCACGAGAGTATCCCATTCACACTTTACAATGTGCATTGATTGATCCATGAGGCATCAATCACCAGCATGCAGTTTCTGCACATTCATGCTCCTTGAAGTATTAGATGGCGACTTATTTAGAGCTATAGAAGACACTTTGAATAAAGATGTGAAGGACCACTATATAAACTGAACGTAAGACAAAGTTCCCAATTACGAGAATACTGGTATAGATGGAGATTTTCCATAACTTCGAAAGGAAGATGATCCTGCTGAAAGAACAGAAACTCAGTGGCAACAGACTTTTATTCATCACATTTTTATGTTTTGTACAAAGCCAAAATATTGAATCTCTGAGATCAATACAAGAGTGTAGAGGTAACATGGAAAATATTCAGAAATTATTCTTCAGGATGTACAAGACACAATTTTCCAATGAACTTTCATGTTGCCTCTCTACTCTTGTATTGATTTCCCATGTATGTGCCTTGGGCAACTTTCTATTTTTTTTTTACTCGATGTATGTACTTAGTAGATGTGCGGACAATCACTACAGCTGTCCACTTTTATATCGGATGGAGCTCGGATGTCTTCAGTACAGATTCTGAAGATTCTATGGATCATTATTTACTTCTCATAATAAAGAGAACATTAAAAAACATTACGTCACTCCAAAGGCAAAACCGTCATCGTTTTCCCCACAAATAGGTAAAGAAGCACCTCCCTGGATCTCTTCCTGGTTGGCAACCACCCATTTCCTATATTTCAAACAGGCAGGTGAGTCATACTGAGCCATTAAACCTCTGATCCAAACAAGAGCGACCCCTCAAGTACAAAGAACACTAACCTAGACATGTTAAAGTAATCCACAATTATTAACAATCTGGGATCAAAAGGAGGTCGTTTTGTCAGGTTTTAAAGTCACGATTAGCATAATGACAGTCACATGAAATTATGTTACATGCGTTTTAACCTAATGATGACATCACCGATAATTACATCATCTGATATGGGACCCACATCAGAGGAAATAGCTTGGTCTGACATGGGTAACATCTAGGAAATGTCATAGAACAGTGAGCAAACAGGCCACCCTTTACCACAGTATCATCTTTTCATTAAATATGCCAGTGACAATAACCAAACAACTGAGTGGAAGTTAGTCCTTTTCTCAGACATATATTACACGGACTGTGGGATTATAAAACAGACAAACAAAACCTACAAATAATCTGTTTCCTAAAGAGATGGCTTCAACAGAGATATCATATGCTCAATCTTTAAATAACACAGCTGCCCATAAAGGTTACGCAAATCAAACATATTCCAGCTGCACACAGCTGAGCAACCAATTGGTCTTAAAAGAGACGAAAGCTATTTGTCAAGGAATATTACATAGAATTTCACAGGCTGATACAGTGGATATCAGTACAACACCTCAGGCTGCCAAAATCCTACAGGCTTTAGCCTTGGTTCTATCCTGTAGTTACAATCTTGGTACAAACTGAAACTTCATATAAAAAGCATATACCTCACTCACATCAGAGAGAAGTTATAGTGTTGTGCTATGCAACTAAGGTATCCCTCAATTCAAACATATCTTAGAGGCTTTGAACTCCAAGCCATTCACAGGCTGCACAGCTCTTTCAGGCACACAGACAGAAATCACTCAGATTACATAGATATAACATGTTGAAGCCTCAGAACTATCTCTAAGGTAACAATGATTGTACAAGTTCAGATTTGAAACGTAAGAGCTACCTGTACTCTTACATAGCTCTCACAGGTTGAAGTCTCAAGTAGCAGTGCCATGCTTCAGGCTGCACAGATCTTGGGTGTCAGATCACAACCCCTCTAGACACAAAGCTCTTATAACCCAAGCTATCAGACTGTCAGAGGTTACAGAAATTGGGGGCGTGGCTTGACGCCCAAGGAAGATGGCGGCTGCTCCGTGACGTCCGGCGCGGACGTGCAGGTCGGAGACAATTTTTCGCGGGTCCTGTGACCCATTCTCTTCTCAATGTGCGGGTTTCCCTTAATAACCCGCCAGACGACCTCCTGAAAGTGCGAGAAGCGCACCAACGTCAAGAACTTAAGGTATTTCCACCGTTCCTATAAGTGCCTCAGACGCAGCCGCCATTTTGAAATGCGGCCGCTATAATAACGGCCGTTTCGGCAGCACTGAAGTGAACCATCTAACTTCTTCTACCGTTTTGACCTCTAGTGAGCATGTGGACTATTTATACATGCTGTTATTTACTTTTGCAAAGCGCTCAATAACTTCTTGCTAATGTGTAGCGCTCACCAATAACGAGGAGTCCAGATATATATTAACGGCGCAATTACCTCAGAAGCGGCCAGTCCAAGTCACCCCTGCTATTATGGCCACTACAACTGCTATTTCTTTAGCGCTGAGGACGCGCGCCTCAGCTTCATTATTGTGGCAATTTTTAAAATGTTGTTGTTAACCCTCTACAACATGCTGTGATGCTTGTTATTTTAATTTTGAGCGCTCTCTCCTTTTATTGTTATTGAGCACTATTGTAGCTACACATGTGGATGAAGGAAAGTCTAAACACCCACTGAGCAGCCTGTGTCATATCTTCCTCGTTTTTGGCCTTTCTCCTTCTGTTACCAAGAGGAACTTGTTCTCAATAGCACCCCTGAGGATACTTTTTGAACAATAGAGGGTCTGTATTTTCTTCAAGAGAATTAGTCGCCTGTCCTTTGTCTCGTCTCTCTACCAATAGGACTATGCCCTAAATATTCAGTTTGGTATCTGATTCCAGTCAGTACTTTGCACTCGTTATTGTAATTCGTTCCTTCACACCAAGGACCCTACATTTTTATAAATTTTCTCCTTGCACTGCCTATGGGGAGACTAAGACGGCTTAATTCTTCTACTTCACCGCCGAAGTGCAGATTCATCAAAAATTCCACAGTCTTCACGAAACTTGCTGCAATGGAATCCTCCTCGGCTTCTCAGTCAAGGGTCGAAGCGTCTCCATCTACGGTATCAATGATATCCACTCCGGTAAATCCTGTCAAGGGTAGTCCCCAATGACTCAAGAAAGATCCTCCTTCTCCTGCAAAGTCTCCGCCTCCTGCTTCATTGGATCTACTGTTAGAGGAAATATGCGCCTTAAAACCCTTTATGGAAGAAACAAACACTAAACTTCAATTTTTGACTGACAGACGGTCCCAACTAGATGAACGACTCCTTAAAGTGGAACAAAGCGTTTCTTCATACAACGTAACTGAAGATAAAGTTAACTTCCTTCAGTCACAAGTATCCTCCTTGCAGAAGCATGTCGAGGATTTGGAAAATAGAAATAGAAGAAATAATCTGCGCATTTATGGTTTACCTAAAGTGTTGGGTCTACCTGAAGATACTAGTTTGAACATTCAACGCGAACACAGATTGGGACGGTTGCATACCAATACTTCCGATTCTAATCGTCCAAGAGGTGTCATTCTGTATTTCCTGGAATATACAGACCTTCTCAAGGTTCTTTCAGCATCTAAGAAGTCAACGTGCATCTCTTGGTTCGGTCATACGCTGTTCTTTTTGCAGGACTATGCCAAGAGTACTGCAGACAGGCGCAGAGAGTTTCTAAACATGAGACCAGATCTTCGTGCTCTTGGTGCTAGTTATGGCCTTTTTCATCCTTGTCTTTTTAAGGTCACGTGTAGAAATAAAACAACCGCCTACGAAGACCCAGTTAAGCTTAAAAGTTCTCAATGCATGTAGAGTTGAAACTATGGACACTTCTGACGCTTCAACTTCTCAACTTGGCTGAAGATATGTTATTGAAAAAATGTGTTTTACTTAATATTGATTAGTATGTCTTTTCCTTTGCTTTATAGACTCCAGTATTTCTTTTTAAACTATTCTCGTTTCTCGCTGTCCTGATTATACTGTGAAGGTTATCTCATTAATTCATAATTTAATCTTCTTTATTTGCTCCTATAGGCATCCCTGTTGTAGGTCTTCCTTGTTGTCTTGCACCTTGTCATATCCAGTCGCCCCTGTGCCTCTCTTCGTGAGCTCTGGACGCACCGCTCTTCCATGTGGTTTCACCCCCCCCCCCCCCGGTTCTCCTTTTTGGATTTCATAGGTATGTGTTTTTCCTTTTGTGTTAATCTACCTCTCATCTTTTGTTGCTTTACATCTACTTATATCTTCTGTCTTTTTTCTTTTGGTTCCTTCCTTTTTTTCTTACTATTTCTCTAACCCTTCATCTTTGATATTCTTCTTCTTCTTTCCTATTTCATTCATTGTTACATTCTCTCTTACTTACAAGATGTTTTGGTTTCTCATATATCAAGTTTATATTTCGTCTGGTCTAGTTCAATTTGTTCTCTCAATAGTTATTATATGTCATTGAATATTGTTACTTGGAATGTTAGAGGTTTGCATTCACCGATCAAAAGGCAACGTGTCTTATCACACTTATCTAAATTGAAAGCTGATATAGCAATGATTCAGGAATCACACCTCACGGAATCTGAATCCTTAAAGTTAAAAAGAGATTGGGTTGGTGATGTTTTCTTTTCTCCGGGTGATGGTAAGCGAAATGGTGTTATTACGTTATGTCATAAATCTCTTCATGTTAAGCTTGTATCTCAAGAAAAAGATGATGTAGGTCGATGGTTATTCACGGATCTATTGATCCACTCTCTTTTTAATATCTATGCACCAACTACGGGTGATTTCCTTTTTTGGTCTCACCTTACGGAAAAATTGATGCAATGTTCTCAAGATAACCTTATTTTGGCAGGAGATTGTAACCAAATTATAGACCCCTTCATAGACCGTAACTCCCTAACTTCCTTTACACCATCTAAAAGCTCATAAATCATTCTTACACTCCTTCCAACATAGACATTTAATTGACGCGTGGAGATTATGCAATCCCACCCTGTGAGAATATACCTACTTCTCTACAGCACACCAGACGCAATCACGCATTGATCACATTTTTATTTCTCATAACATTTCTCAATCCATACAACTTGCAGACATTGGCTCTATATTGATTTCCGACCATGCCCCTGTATCCATTTCCTTAGACATACTTAACAAGCCTTCTGTTCCTAGACGTTGGCGATTTAACAATTCGTTGTTACTTGATCCTGTTTTCACCTCATCTTTCACCTCTTTTTTTGAAGAATATTTCCGTTTTAATGAATCAGACACTCTCCCTTTTCATATAATTTGGGATGCTTTTAAAGCTGCTGCTCGTGATTTTATCATTAATTACGTCTCCAAGAAACGACATAATGCCCGAAAAATTGCCACAGACATTTTTGCACAGATAAAGAGATTTGAACATTCCTACTATGCTACTAAGTCGAAAGATTGCTTGGCGGATCTCATAGCTACTAAACTTAAATTCAATAAGGAATCCACTGAAAATGCTTCTTTGTACTTACTTAAATCCAGTGCAAAATTATATGGGGGCCAAAATAAATCTGGTAAATTATTGGCAAATTACCTTAAAGTTATAAAACACAAATTCAACATAGAATCGATACTGGATGATCAACGATTACCCAAATATAAAGATTCTGAGATTCTACAAGAATTGTATACTTTTTATAAATCCCTATATACACCAGAAGCTTCGCCTACAGAAGACTCCATTTCGGATTATCTTTCTTCCATTGAAAAATCTTTTGATACTCATTTGAGTTTTGATTTATTGGAGCACGATATTTCATTGAAAGAATTACACACTGCATTACTCATTCTTAAAAAAGATAAACCCCCAGGCCCAGATGGCTTTACTGTCGAATTTCTTACACTTTTCCCACCTACTTCTTCCTAAATTACACAAACTTCTAAATTCCTTTTTGCAAGTGGGAACTTCTTCAGGTTCCTTTTTAGAGGCCCTAATCTGCCTTTTACCCAAAGAGGACAAAGATCCACGTTTATGTAAGAATTATAGACCAATCTCATTAGTGAATTTAGATTATAAGATCTTCTCAAAATCCCTGGCTCTAAGATTAGAATCATTTCTCCCTGGTCTTTTAGGTAAGGAACAGTCAGGTTTTGTAAAGGGTCGTTTCCTGACGGATAATACGCAACTATTTTTTGACATACTCTCTAAATCCTCTCACTCTTCCGATTCTTTAGCGGCTATTGCTTTAGATGCGGAGAAAGCATTTGACAGAGTCTATTGGCCTTTTATTTTTTCAACACTCAAATGGTTTGGTTTTGGTCCTAAAATTGTTAGTTTAATTTCTCTATTATATTCAAATCCTAAAGCGGCAATATTCGCAAATGGCCTTACCTCCTCATACTTTAGTTTGGGAAGAGGTGTTAGGCAAGGTTGTCCCTTATCCCCCTTTTTGTTCAATTTAGCTTTAGAACTTTTTCTATCTAAAATTCGCCAAAACTCAGATCTTTGGTTTTGCCTCTGAAAATACGCATATTAAGTTGGCAGCATACGCGGATGATATTTTGTTATTTCTCTCGAAGCCACAATCTTCCCTACCTACTTTTCTTCATGAAACAAAGGCTTACTCTTCTGTCTCTGATTATAAACTTAATAATGATAAATGTGAAATTTTACCCTTGACTAAATTTACTTTTAAGGATGATTTTAAAATAACTAATTTTAAATGGAATACCAAACATATAAAGTACCTAGGCATGTACTTCTCTGCATCAATCAAATCGTCAATCTCCATTAACTTAGATAAATGTTCCTTAAAAATATCTTCCCTGATTGACAAGTGGCACCCTTTATACCTCTCTTGGTGGGGAAGGTTAGAAACAATAAAGATGATGCTATCCCCGATTGCTCTTTTTATTATTTCTAATATTCCAGTTGCCATACCTCAAACAAAAATTACAAAAATTAATTCCTTATTATCTTTTTTTCTTTGGAATAACAAAAAGGCCCGTATGTCATTAACAAAACTTATTCGCCCTAAATCGGAAGGTGGTGTCAACTTTCCTGATTTTCCTATCTACCATAAAACTTTCAATCTGCGTCAATCATCTCATTGGCTAATAGGTTCCTCACTGGACTCTCCTCTTTGGGTTAAACGTGAACACTCATATCTCACTCCCTTCTCTTTTCAAGAATATATGTCATTTACCCGGAAACCTCAGAAGTTATCTACTCCTTTTGTTAAATACACAAATAAATTATTAGATACATTCATATCAGATTACTCTGCTGACATGGGATCACTTTTACAGTCCTCTATATAGCATAATAACCGCATATTGATTACAGGTAAGCCCATTTATTGGAAATCATGGCGGCAGAAAGGTCTCCTTTGGGTTCATCAGTTAATCCAAAATGATAAAATCATATCCTTTCATCAAGCTAGAACTATTTTTGCTTTTCCTGTCTCATTTTCCACTAAATATCAATTGCCTCACAATGTTTTAAGTCTTGCTATTAATCAGGCTGCTCTCACTCCTGTTTCATCCAATATTACTTCCAACATCACTCATGCTTTTCTAAGCTCATCTCCCAAAGCATCAATTATTTATACCTGTTTATGCAAGTTAAAATCTCCTAGGGAAAAGACTAAAGTGGAAATGGAATGGGAACTTGATTTAGAAGTTGACTGGTCCATTCAGCTATGGAACAAAATTTGGCTTAAGATAAGAAAATCCTCTAGACTAGAGCAGCTAATGCCACACATTCGCTTTTTTTATTTATAATAGATTACTTCTTTCCCCCATATTTCTTCATAAGATAAATGCTGATACACCTGATACTTGCTGGTCGTGTTCCTCCACAAGTGCAGACTTAAAACATTTACTTTTTACCTGCCCTTTTGTACATGATTTCTGGAAATGTGTTTGGAAACATATCACCCAAATCTTTAAATCTATGGTGTCCTTCTCATTTGCTAATATTTTTTGGGCTCTCTTTCTGATGATTGGTCTCAATGTCCTTTAAATATGCAAGTTTTGGATTTACTTTTGGGAGTAGCATTTCAGCAGATTACCAAACATTGGAAAAATCTATCTGATCTCTCTTTCCAGGCTTGGTGGTACGCTGTAGGTCACAACCATAGATTGGATACTGCTTATGTATATCCAGTGTCTCGGACTGTAAAACGTTTACATTTATGGTCCCCAGTTACGAATTTTATTGATTGTCATGCTAAACTTTCACATATACGCATCACTTCGGAACAAGAGGTTTTAAAACCTCCTTGACATTCCGTTTTTCTGCTTTCAGCACTGTTTATATAGATTTAATAGAAATATGTTGTTATACTCCTGTTAAGTGACCAGACCTGTTTTACATTTTTGTATTTTCCTCTACCTCGTCTTTTCCTTTTTATTGATAATGTAAACATACATTCATGTACAATCATATGTTCTCATATCATATATGTACTCTTACTGTATTTTCTTTTTCTGTCTTTTACTTGAATATACTTTATTAATTTAAAAAAAAAAAAAAAAATTTAAAAAAGAGGTTACAGAAATTGCTCAGGCACAGACGAGAGCTATCCCTCAAGCTACACAGCACTTCGAGGTAGTGATCAGCCAGCAATCTCTCTGGTTACAGCATTCTAGTGAGCTTTACTACTTTCAACGAGGTTAAAATAGCATCCTCCTAGTGACAGAGGAACTGCAGACAACAATCATCCTCGGTGAATGCTGGCTGCTGCATCCAGGGTCACTTAGAAAAGCAGTGGTGATTAGATTCCATGGCAGGACCGGAGGCAAGGATTATGCACAACTTTCTTTATTTCTCCAGCAGCTTCTGATAAACAACCAACGATAACTACATTTCCGATCAAGCAAAGGGGGGGAAAAACTAAGAAACAGAACAGCCAACCAGGATCCAGGTCTCCTATGAAGAGGTAATTATCTAGAATGCTCCTCCTCTTTCTTCACTGCTCCAGCAGCAGAAAAGTGCGCTCTGTTTTTTCTCTCCTCAGAACTGCCTATTTCGCCTTAATTTAATTGTGTTTAACTTAGGCTTTGCCTTGCATGTGCACTTCATTTTGCCTCTGATCTTAACCGTGAGAATTTCTTTGCAGGCAGCCCCACAGGATCGGCTTCCGATTACCTTGCAGCCAGATTAGAACTCTGCGGTGGCCGCACTTGTCGCTGCGGTCCTCCAAACGCTAGAGGGTCTCTTCCTTCATCGCGTCTGTTCCCTTCCTGCCGGCAAGGGATTTGCATATCTTCTGCGGTCCTGCGGCAGGAACAGACACTGTGGTTGAGCATCAGCATGGTCTCAGAGTGCGGAAGGCGCGGCCCTGGGAGCCTGGGATGTGAGGCCCCCGTGGGGGTCCGCACTGCACAACACCCCATGGAGTCTGTACTTCTGTAAGGGGGTGGCCCAGGTTCCTCCCATTACATCTCAAACAGCACGCAAGGCGACTCTCCTCCCCACAAAGGCTCAGCCTCTTAAAGTCATCAGATCTCCAACTGCCATATTCCACCCCTCAGGGTGGAGTCATAACACTCTTTCAGCACCTTAATATTTAGTCTTTGGCCTTCCTATTTGGTCTAATGACCCAGTATGTATCAAGGGAATAATAATGAGTGTATGGAGGCAGGGGAGGGGGGTGGTAGAGTATGTCCCTTGGTAATCACACCTTGTTGAGACTGTGGATTTATCTGTACAAAGGGCCATTAGTACAACCCTGGCACCCTTGGAGAAGAGACTGTTAGAGCTGGCTAACACCTGTCCTGAGCCCCTTCCACAGAGGGGAGACGTTCTGGGACTTTCTAGGCCCACAGAACCTCCAGGACAGCCCAAACCAGCTTAACACCCCCGAGATCCTCCCTCTGAGAATGCCTTTGATGTCCTTAAAAAGACTTTCCTAGCGAGTGAGCCACATTTCGGGGTATGGGGAAGTTTCCTCTTCTGGTACTCAGAACCCCTTTATGGCGGACCCAGCATCTCCGCAATATGACCCCAATTCTTCTCCCACCCCCCCACCCCCCCAATCTCTGATGGGGATAAGGACACAGAGAGGCCTTGCCAACCCAAGTCAGACCCAGCAAATTCATCTTCTGATCAGACAACTCAGGTAGACCAGCTAATGGCTGACATGTTAGACCCTGATGAGATCTACCACCCTAGGTCCTCTGACTGGGACCCAGCAGGCAAGGTAGCAGCCTATGTGGCGGCACAGCTCCACAAACCCCTGGACAAGAAGGTCCGCAATAGGTTAGGGGCCGAATGCCCCTGTCCCAACTTGGCCAAATATGTCAAAGATTCCAAGACGAGCATCTACCAATCCTTGCGGTCTTGTCAGCATAAACTTCTGGATCTAGCAGGCCCCTTGACCAGGATACTTGATATGTCGAAAGAGGCCAAGCAATCAGACACCATCATTTCCCCAAAGACCCTCTCCAGGTGGGCGCAAAGTGCCACAGTCTTCTTGGGGAACACCAATTGTGCACGCTCTACTGAGATACGCCACTCTCTTCTAATTAAAGTAGACCATAGATTTGTGGATCTCGCCACCACAGAGAAGAGTCCGGTGGCTCTAGTGGGACTGTTCGGGAACCCCTTTGCCAAGGATCTGGGGAGGTTTGTATCTACGTTCACCTCCCTAGATAAGGCGCAGGCAGCTATTGAAAAAGCTTTCCTCAACATGGTTTTCCCCAGGGACGGCAGAGGTAGGAGGCGCTCGGCCGGCAGCTCATACAAGACCTCCCAATGAAGACAGTGTTCCAGAAAAGGAGTCTATCAGGACCAATCTAGGTTCAGGGCCTTCTTCAATTCCAGAGGCTCCAAAAGAGGTCATTTCCACAGAGGCACCAGCAGGGGTACAGCTGCAGCCAATACCTACTCGGGTAAGAGCGACATCCCCACAATCTGTGGAGGTAGGAGGCAGGCTTGTGCAGTTTTTTCACAGTTTTACGGATCCCCAGTACAAGAGGGCGCCCGTCGCAGACTCGATTTTTCAGAGGCCCAAGCACAACCCATAGATAAGGAGGTTGCTAACCTTCTGGCCGAGAAAGCCATAGTCAGGTCCTCTCTTCACACCAACTGGTTCAACAGCAACATCTTCCTTGTGGGGATAAGGGACAAGGAATTCCGGCAGGTGATATCTCTCCAGGAGTTGAATGAGTGGCTGGTATACCACCACTTCAAGATGGAAGGCATTCACCTTCTGAGAGACATCTTGCGACTGGGAGACTGGCTTGTTCGCCTCTATCTTAAGGATGCCTGACTGTTCCCATCTACAGGCCACATTGCCGATTTCTTCAATTCATGTGGCGTCACCAGGTGTTCGAGTTCTCCATACTCCCCTTCAGCCTCTCTTCAGCGCCTTGGTGCTTTACAAAGGTGATCAGACACGTGATGGTATTCCTCATAATGCAGGGTATTCAACTCATTGTCTACTTAGGCAACATACTCCTGATGGATAAATCCCCGGATCAGCTGAGGTCGCATCTGGCATCTACAATTTCCCTACTGGAAGACCTGGGGTTTGTGATCAATTAAGACAAGTCAGAGATAATTCCCTCTCAGCGAATTCAGATCCTGGGATTTGTAATAGACTCCGTGCAGACCGCCCTCAGTCTTCCCACTAAGAAATTATCATAGATCTGACTTCTAGCCAGTCCAAAACACTCCTTTAGACAGGTTCCCAACATAGTAAGACTTCTCTCGTCCTCCATACAAGCGATCTTTCTTGGGCTGCTCCACTACAGAGTACTCCAGAGGTTAAAGGCCTCACACCTCCGCAGAGGACTCACATATTCGGAACTAGTGCCTCTTTCAACGGAGGCCAGTGAGGAGATTCATTGATGGCTATGTCACATGGAGACGTTGAATGAAAGGGCAATCTATGGTTCCAAACCGGACATGGTCATTGAGTAGGATGCCAGCAAACTGGGCTGGGGTGCCAGGTGCAGAAAATCTTCTATAGGAGGATGCTGGTCAGAACACAAACTGCACCTGTACATCAATTGCTTGGAATTCCTGGCCGGCTCATTTGCGATCAGATGTTGGACTAAGTACAGAGCCTAGTGATGTGTGCTACTCCGGATGGACAATATCTCAGCCGTCAGCTATATCAACCACCTGGGTGGCACAAAGTCAAAAATCCTCACAGAAACTGCTCAGGACTTCTGGAATTCCTGCCTGTTCAATCAAATTTCGGTGGTGGCAGACTACCTTCCAGGCATCTGCCAATCGGGTGGCGAATTGGAACTCCAGATACCACAGGGATTCGAGTATCTGGCAGCTAGACCCTCCAGTGTTCAACATCCTGTGCCAGATCTGGGCCCCATTTTCAGTAGATCAGTTTGCGTCCAGATTATATCATTAACTTCTAAGATACTTTAGTTGGAGGCTGGGTCCGGAGGTGGCAGCAACAGATGCATTTCTGCAGGATTGGAGCAGGGAACAGGGCTACACCTTTCCCCCCTTTGCAATGATAATGAGGGTTTCAGCGCACGTCAGATGTCAGGAGGCGGGCTTAGTGCGGATCACTCCGTCTGGAGATCGCAAGCATGGTTTCCAGTTCTTATGTCACTTTCCTGGGATTTTCCAGTCCGTCTCCTCCATTATCTGGACATTCTGAGGAATCCATAAGGACTCCCACACCAGATGGTAAAGGACAACTGTCTACCTCTGATGGCCAGGAGGATTATTAGCAGAGATGGAAAGTCCCTGGCCTTTCAGATCAAGCTCAAAAGCTTATCTTCAAGGCATGGGCAAAACCTACTACAAAAAGATACAGATCGGCGTTAGGACGATGGTATGGTTGGTGTCATCAAGGACACGTGGAGCCTGTGGAATCAGGCATTGTTCACATTCTGAATTTTCTCTCAGAACTGGCTCACCAAGGCATGGCCTACCGGTCGGTTGTAACCGTTAGGGCAGCTATATCAGCAGGGTACCTCCCAGTGGATGGTCGACGTATGGGGGGTGGGGACACCCTTTAGTGTGCAAGCTGTTTAGAGGTATTAAACTCTCTCTCCCCCCAGAACCACAATATTGAGCCCTATGGGATGTCAATCTTGTTTTTAATCTATTTTATCCTAGCCTCAGAACAAGTATCTGAATAGGAAATAACTTTCAGGTAAGCTGGCGATGTTGTGCGTGGCGTCTGGTAGGGGAGTATCTGATGCTTTTGCTTTGTTAGGCAGGACGTAGACCCCTGAAGGGGTCACCTTTATCATCTCTAGGTCTACCAAGACTTGCACCAAAGAGATCTCTTACCCGGCCTTCCATGATTTCCCCAAGTTGTGTGTGGTGGATTGTTTGAAGTGCTATGAGTATATCACTGAGGAGCTTAGACCGATGGGAGAAAAAAAACTGTTCATTGCTCTAAGGAAACCTTTTAAAGTGGTTTGTTCCCAGACTATAGCCCTACGGGCCAGCTGGTTCACACAAGAGGCTAAGATTGACACAACCCTTTTGGGTGCCCCCTCTGCAAGAGAGGCCATGGCTTTTAAGGCTTTTACAACAGGAGCGAGGTTCGAGGACATCATGAATGTGGCAGGCTGGTCCTCCGATTCCACATTTAAGAGATTTTACTTCAAACAATTCTGGATATTGCCTCCTTGGTGGTAAGCTTTGAACTTGCATGATTCTAGCCTCCAGTCCTGACATAGAATGAAATATTTCCTAGCAATCATAAAGGAAAGTTTCAATTCTATTAAGGACTCTTGAGGCGAGGATTATCCTACCCACAAACCTCAGGTTATGCATCTTCCTTTAGATGGTAAGAAGGTGAAATTAAGTGGAGCACCTACTGCTTAAGAAGTAGGTATTCATTTTTACAAAACAAATTGTCAATGATTTGCTGCACTGTATTAATCGCAATTATAATGACAGTACTCAAGGTGGGTGTAGCATTTTATTACAAATCCTTTATTCTACAGGCAATGACCATAAAACAGACAGGTGATGAGATCCAATATCACAGCGGAAAAAGAGGAAGAACATTCCAGATCATTACCTCTTCATGGGGAACGTGGATCCTGAATGGCTGCTCTGTTTCTTGTTTTTCCCCCTCTGCTTGATGGGAAAGGTAGCTGGTATTGGTTGTCTATCTAAGGCTGCTGGAGAAATAAACGAAGAAAGCTATGCATAATCCTTGCCTCCGAGTCCTAATAGTATTGAAACTTTCCTTAGCAATTGCTAGGAATGTTTCAATTTCCATTTATCACGTAGCGAGGAGATGAACTCAGTGCACCAGCTTTCCATGCTACAGTTCTAGCTGTAATGATCCCAGTGCTTTTTATTTCTATTTCACTCTCTTTTCAATGCACTTCCACTTTCTCTCACACTTCTATTGGTTGTTGTTTGCCCATTTTGCTGCACCTCTTCTTCGGTGGTCTTCTTTCCCATCCCTCCTTTTGTTGTCATCTCTTCTGTCTCCTATTTATGTTACTATATTTATCTATATTTTGCTCCTGTAGTTTTCTGTTTCCCTTGCTTTTTTTGTTAAACTGTCTCTCCTTTGTCATCTTGTCTGTTTTTGCTCTGTACACTTTGTTGATCTTTCACTTTGTCATCTCCTCTGTTGATCTGTCTAGTCCTTCCTGACTTTGCTTCCTACTCTTCATTTCTTTTTCTGTTTCTACTCTGTTTTTTTGCTTTCTCTTCTTTCCCTGTTGCGGTTTCTCCCCGTTATAATAGTTCTCTTTTCTTCTCCTTACTTTTGTTGCCATCTCTGTCCCTCTCACATTCAACTCGCTGCTACTAACCCTGGACCCTCCATTCAACAACTACAAAAGCACAATGTATTCCCTTCAAACAGAGCAGGCTGAAGTGTTTTTCTTTTTTTTTTTTTAACAGATGTTTTTCTCCAGTTGAGGAGACAGAATGGCGCCCGAGTTGCCCGAAGCCTTCTGTACATTTCAATGTTAATTTTTTTAACTTGGTGATCACAGAATAATTACCTTTACTGCGTAGCATTTTTAAAAGGTGTTTGCAGGGCTGCAGATGCTGCTAAGATGTGCTGGGATTGTTTACATTTTTTTTGGGCTCGCCTAGGCAGCGCACGCGCGATCTCTTCGAACCATGCTGTATCTAGAATATGGGTTTTAATTGCCTCCTTTTACTCTCCTTCGTAAATGGCTGCTTTTCTTTGGTTAATATGCTCAGTAGAGCCTCCTTTGCTACTTTTGTAACCTCCCATCAGGACTACCCCCGTTACATGTGCTGTTACGCTTCAGGTTATTTACAAAACTTCCACAGCACTCTTTTTTTTGTTGGCCTGCCTCTGCTCATGTTAAATGCTTTGTTTGGTTTACTTCCTGCATGAAAGGTTTGTGGCCGCTTTATTTTTCAGCTCCACTAGTCACTTAATCTCCATGTCCCATCCCCACACCATCTCAACCCTTCCACAACAGTGCTTGCCCGCCCCCATCACCCCTCAGAGGTTGCTGCTCCTGTCGGTGCGTGTTCAGCTTCGGCGCCCGACTGTGCCATCCCCGCCCGTCACTAATAAACTGAAATGTGCTTTGTAGGTCCCTCAGGGAGCAATGGAGGCAGACAGCTGAGCTCAACTCCAGCCAGAGGCCTTGTTGAGGACGTGCATTTCCAACCAGAGCTTTATTTCTACAGGTAACCCAAGTTGCACTCCGGAACCCTGATGTCAGACAGAAGAACGCTTCTTATCCCTAAAAAATAATCACTATGCATCGTTAACTCTCTCTGCGGACCCTGTATATAACCAAGTTGGAGCTCTGCGACATCCCTCTTTCCGCTGTGTATTGATTTCCCCCTCCCCCTTTAGATGCTATCTTTAGAGCTTCCCCTAAGTATCTCTCATTGCTGATCTCTTGAAAGTAAACCAAACAAAACATTTAATCTCCCTGTGCTGCCCCCCACACCACCTCATCCCTCCCACAACAGAGCTTGCCCACCCCCACCACCCCTCCGAGGTCGCTGCTCCGGTTGGTGCCTGTTCAGCTTTGGCGCCCGGCTGTGCTGTCCCCGCTACACTGAAATGTTCTCTGTAGGTTCTTCAGGGAGCAATGGAGTCAGACCGTTGAGCTCAACTCCAGCCAGAGGCCTTTCCGCTGTGTATTAATTTCCCCCTCCCCCTTTAGATGCTGTCTTTAGAGCTTCCCCTAAGTAGCTTGCGATGCTGATCTCTTTACAGAGGTGTGATGCTTTAACGATTTGGCCCTGGGTTTAGTATCACACTCCCCCAATGTGTTCTGTAAAGTAGGTGTTTCTTGAGGGACTCGTCTCATGTGAGTAAGTATCTACACGGAATAAACCGTTTTAGCCATTTGTGCTGCATACTTGATACAAACCGTTTTGCGAGTGAACACCTTGCTTACACAAGACTAGGTATTAAAAGCTTGGTTGTCGGTTCCAAATGGATTGCTTTACAATGCCATGGCTGAAAGTGTAGGAGTGCTGCGCTTGTAGTAAATTATTGCAGATAACTAGGAAAGAGGGCAACAAGGTTAACTGGATAAATGCACAGTATTCAGTCAAGATAATGAAACATGGGAGTTCGTGCTTAAAATATTAAGTCAACGTTTTACAATCTGGAAAGATTTTTATTTTCCTCTACAGTTGAGCACGTTCGTAATTTTATAATATTTCCTTACCACTGCCAGCTATCGATAAATTCCTGAATTGATGATATTAAACGTCTAAACCATAAGAACTGTGCCACAAACGGTGTTCTGAAGGAAGCTCTGGGCGCTTTGTAGAGCGCACTATCTCCATGCAGTGGGTGCACCTCGAACACTGGTTGTTGTTCCTTACCAGTGGGGTCCGTGTGCTCCCACTAAGACCGAAATTGTAGATTCAGCTGGGTTATACTGAGCAATGTTGCACATATTTACAGTCTGACGGCTGATGTGCCCAGAATCATACCTTTGATGAACACTTGCTGGAGCCAGGATTAGAACCTCGCACTGCAGCCCTAAGATTTGCAACGTTGGTGGTGCTCAGCAGGCATGAGTAAGACCCTTAACTGACTGAACAACATTATATTTCCCAAATGAATGGCTGAATATATGTCATCCTTTCTCCAAGCTCTAGAGATTTCTTTTTCAGAACGCACACCAACAGGGCCCTCCACAATCTAAATGTGACTTACATTTTACCTGAATAAAACTATGGCGTGAAAGTATTCTGTCTTTTGACACGTATGGTGACAATATCCCAGACAAGATTTCGAGATCTCTTTGCATAGTGTGTTGGTTATTTCTTTTTCCCTGATGTTAAGAAATGCAGTTGCCTTCTTTTCAGGTGTGCACTTAGGCACATTCTACTAGAACCGTGACATAAACACCATTGGTATTTTTAGTTGGGGAGCTGTGCATGCTTTCTTAAAGTATTATTTCTTAGAATAGCTGGCCAAGCGGTCTATTAAATCACAATTTCATGAAGCCTGGCTGCTTTCCCATTTGCTATTCCTGCAAATATGTTACCATTGGTTGGTGTGGAAGTCACCTCAACACTAGGGTCTGCAGAGGTAGTAATGGGGCACTTATGAGCAAATGGAATATCAATTCATGTAGCCATCGCAATATCATTCCTTCCGTCACCCCCCACGTGCTGCCTCTCTCTGCTTGCTGCATCTGATGCCTTCCCTCCTCCCATCTGCGTACTGCATCTTCAGCTTCCTCCTCCCCATCCCTCCTAAATGGTCTGTGCTCCTACACACCACATACATCCACTCCAATCCATAACACATAGGTAAGAGACATTTACAACGCCAATATCCCTAACTTTCTTTTTAACACCCAAACACACAGATCTGGAGCTTAGCTCCTACCTATTTGTCCTTTTTCATCATCCAAAACAGAAAAATATCCACACAGTTCCAAGCCACACATTTCCAATCCACACCACATAATTTGACACCAAACTACATAATACAACTCAACACAATTACACAACACACCACATACAATTACACAACACACCACATACATTCACACCACACAATTTCACACATGCCACAAAAACAACAAAAAGCACACCACATAATTAAACTCCACTACATACCACTCAACAACACAAAATACCATTCCAGATATTTAAACTCCATAATACACAATCCCACTCCACATAATTCCGGTACACTCAATACCACATAATTACTTTCGACATAATTCCACAGCACACCAGGCCACATAATTCCACTACAGAAATCTACTCCACACCACACAATTACACAACTAATCCAATCCAACCCACATAATTCCACTACACACTACATACATACACTCCATCATACAGAGGGTAAAGACATTGCAATTTACAATGCCAAAAGTTCTAACTCAAACAAATGTGAGAACGACTGCACTTCCAATGTTTGTTTCTACATGGGCATAAGGGCTGCAGGCTATTGTGGACTTATGAAAAGACATAGGGTGTACATTACAAATCAGATGGAGGTAGAACTGCCTCAAAAGCGGAAGCCTACTGCCTAAATTGGTAGCGTTGGTAAGTATGGTAATAATCGTCAACCATTTCAACCAATTATCCTTGAGTGCTTCCTTAAAACAGCCAGCAAACACAAACCATCAGCACAGGGAAATCGAACACCAACAAATAAGACACATTTAAAGGAAATGTGGCAAGAACAAACAAGCACCATAAAACTATTTTGCAAAAAGGAAAACAATGAAAGTCATCATCAATAAAAAGATAACATGCTCAGTGGTTAATTTCAACGGGTAGCGGGACTCATTTTACAGTTGTGCTGAGATACTAGGCAATGCATTTTGGAGGGATTCTGGCTGCCTCAGGCTGTGCAGCTCTCACTGCAAAGCAGAAAATGACAATCACAGTTCACGTCTTTTTTTCTTTTTCTTTTTTTTAAATAGTTGGTTCTTTTTCAAGGTAGCAAAATATTCATCATGGGCTTAGGACACTATCTCGGCAGCAACAGTAATGGGGCCTGCCTCCTTTACTGTCGCCATTCACAGCCCTGCTAAGTACCACACATCAGCAGTTAAACCAAGACTTGTAGTGCTTGTGTCGGCATCACTGCATTAAAATACTAATATCACGCACTTAGTAACTCCTATTGTAAAGAAGGTGCTGCAGGCAGCTCTGTGGTGTATAGCCAGGGCCATTGGAAGTATGTGGTTCTGCAGCTGTGGCATTTGCAACATAATTATGGATTTGGTGCATTTGCCACATAATCCATCATCTGCTACATACTTTGCGGATTTTAACAAAAAAAAGGTTCATAAAGCTCTAAAGAATCAAAAGTTACTCAAAAGGTTTTCCCGTGCAGTGGGCCCTTCACATAGGTTGACTGGTCATCTTTCAATTGCTTATTGCTGTATCTGGGAGTTAAACTGGCACTACTAAAGTGGAATGTGTGCCCAGACAGTGTTACCATGTGAAAAAATGCCAAAATAATGAAGCAATACTATCACAAAATGTAATGCATTACACCAGATAATGTGCTTCTTCTTGTCGCATTAGTTAGTCAATGATGTTGCATACTTTGGTCAACCCTGCCACATAATTCCAATGGCTCTGGGTATGGCAGAGAAAGCACCCAAAGTGGTTTGTGATTCTGACCCAAGCAATTTACTCAATACGAGTCGGGCACAGGTCGAGGAAAGGTGACTCATTGCTATGGTGTCTATTCCACATAAAAATATAAATACAAGCTCCACGCCAGTTCTTACCACCAGTCAGTAAGTAGCCTTCCGTCTACCCGTTACGTCCCTGGCACAATGCTGCCCCCCTCAGGTCTGGGCAGCAGTACAGACCTGCCTCAAGAACCGATCCAAACAAGAGCCCTGCAAGTACAGAGAAATGCGGCCTCTCTGAGCACCGAGTTAAGCAGTGCAATGAGTTGCACTACAAACGTGCATCGTCCGAGGCCAGTCCTGGCAGGCTCCACCTGTACCAAGTCAAGTAAGTTATTTGAAAACGAATGGGCGCAAGCTTGCTTCAAGTTTAAGTGTTGCTCGAACAGTAAAATTGGACCTGGCTATGAGATCGAGTCTGTGACTCGGGCGGCTCCCAGTTACCGGCTAAACACAGCGGTGCAGCTTGTGACAGCAGCACCTTCTCTAGGGCTCCCTACTGAGGCCAGCCTCAAATGCAATCGCTGAACCCCAAAGCAAAGCATTAACATCGCATTTTTATGCTGCTCTCTCAAGAGTGGGCAGCAATGCTCGGGCCCGAAACATCACGCCTGTGTCAGTAAATGTATCGTGTGTAGTTGCAGTGTAAGTCTCATGTTTATTGATTTTTTTTCTATTAACAGAAATGGAATCCGTTTGATCACAACAGTATCCCAAGACATGCTGTCACAGAACACTTATTAAATCCAGTGCAAACAATTGTTGTCATAAAGACGGGGCCAACAAGTTCAAAGGGCATTAAACGACGGCCATTTGCAAGAAAGAACCATTGTTAACATCCCTATCATGGCCATGTTACAATTCAATGTAAGCATTAAATACCTTAGTTCGCACCCCACAGCCAGGAACATGTAGGAGACAGATTAACCGTAAGTACTAGGCCCCTCAGTCTGCCCAACACAGCGGGATCTATTCCCACCCCCACCCCCGCCACAGTGGACCAATATATTTTCACTAACTGAGGAAATGGCACGCCCATTAATTATAGCTTGCAAACAGAAGGAGATGATGGACGGAGTGCTGAAACTTTTCAAACACTCACCCCCAGTCACAGATCTGGGTTGAATCCACCATCATTCTTTAGCTCACTTTGCCACCCCAGTTCAGACACAGCTATATGCAAATCAGTCTTGACCCTGTGCCTCATGGGAACAGTCCAGATTCAACTGCCAAGCCATGTCTTCCCTGGACTGGAATCAAGCATCCTGGGACCGGTTTCGGACTAACAGCCCTCATCAGCCAGGCTAGCTTGAATCCAGTGGCAAAGTGAGCAAGGGACCCACGTCTGGGCATACCCTGCCAACCTAGGGCGAACAAAGCAAACACAAGGAGATGATGGACGGAGTGCTGAAACTTTTCAAACACTCACCCCCAGTCACAGATCTGGGTTGAATCCACCATCAATTGTTGTTTTTGCATTAATTATTCCTTGGCACTATTCTTCTGGGACGAAAATTAAAAGTATTTCAATATACGTACTAGAGTTGCTTAAAATTGATGGAATTGGCCAAAGAAAATGTGCAGTATTCATGTACATTGTCTTAGTTGGACATTAATGTGACCAGAGTAATGTGGGAGTCAAATTCCCAAAATTTACTGTACCCCATTATTTCAATTACCCCAAATTTTAACTGGCGGCTCAGCACCAACATCCTTGATTCAGCGATAAGAGTCACCTCTCTTGACATCAGGCCCAAACAACAACTTAGAGTAATACATTATTGACTGGAACCACTCAATAACTGAGCTCTAGATTGATAAAAAGTGAGAGTTTTCCTACAAAAATCTCATAACAGGATGTACTAAAAATGCAGTAAATGGCATGAAGATACAGAGTGCATAGTCAGAAATAAAAAATGATTCCAAGTCCCAATAAGCAGCAAACAAAATCATAAGAAGAATGGACAAACTCCTACAGGTAATAGCAGAGGCTCTGGCTAAATGGACAGAGTCCCAATGTGGAAATGGAAAGTCCCTAATATTCTATCAGATTCACAAGAACACTGACAGCATCTCTAGAAGCAAAGAGAAAGTCACCTGAAATAAACAGGTCAGAGTCCCTGGTAGAAAATGAAAAATTTCTGGCTCACCACTAAAGCCAAGGGGCTTTTATATACATTTTGAGAATATAATATGAGCCAAAACTGCCAATTCAGCATGGTATGTCTAGCAATAACATATATTGGGAAATTAGAATGAAGATCGTCACAAAAATAATTATAAAAGACTAACCCATTTCTAAGGTAGAGGAAATGAAATGAAAACGGGTATTTAGTAAAGCGCACAGCTACTCAAACAAGAGTGTCCTGGCGCTTGCGCGGCGATAAGAGAGGAGTGAAGGATTTAGTAGTTTATTGAAACAACCATGTCTTTAAGCTCTTTCTAAAAGAAAGTAAGTTAGGGTCAAGCTCAAGGATTCCGGCAGGCTGTTCCATAATTTTGTACCCAGAAAACCAAAAGATTTTCCGCCAGTGCGAGTAAGGCGTGTTTTGGGCACAGTGGCCAAGTTAGTGTTTGAGGACCGCAAGGGTCTGGATGTTGAATAACGGTTGACACGTTTATTAAGGTACTCAGCACCAACCTTGTGGAAGGCTTTAAAAAAGATGGTCAAGGCCTTAAAGTCAATCTGCTCTTTGATGCAAAGTTAGTGCAAGGATTTAAGAACCGGGGTCATACAGGTTCTAGGACTGGATCTCGTGATGGCTCTGGCAGCCGCATTTTAGACCACTTGCAGACGCTGGGTCAGAGATTTTGGGATACCAAGGTACAGACAGTTGACATAGTCGAGCTTAGATGTCATAAGAGCCTGCACAACGATCCTTCTACTCTCCAGCGGTAGGAGTGGCAATTTGTTTTTTAACATTCGGAGTAAACTGAAGCAAACACCCGAGAGGTGTTGAATCTGAGGGCGCATCGACAATGATTTGTCAATGATTATTCCTAGGTTTTTTACTTTCTCTTTTTCAACGGGCCGAGGTGGCAAATCCTTAGGCCACCAAGAGCTCCAGTCAGGTGTTTCCTGATTACCAAAGAAAACAACTTCCGTCTTGTACGGATTGCATTTCAGCTGGTTTACCTTGAGCCAATTAAAAACCTTCGAGAGGCAGGAGTCAATCATTGCCCCATCAAAGACAGAGCCTTTATCACACGAGAAGATAAGCTGCGTGTCGTCAGCGTAAGAGACAATTTTGGCGCCCGCTTCCTCCACCAAGGATGCTAAGGGAGAAAGATAGATATTGAAAAGGGTTGGGCTAAGAATGGAGCCTTGAGGGACGCCAACATTGATAGCTGGGACTGGAGAGGAGAAGGGTGGAAGACAGATGTCCTGAGATCTATTTTCCAAATAGGAAGACATCCACTTGAGGACAGTCCCACCGAGGCCAATGTTCTTAAGTCTATTTAAAAGCCTCTCGTGTGGGACCGTATCAAAGGCCGCCGACAGATCAAGCAATATCAGAACGGCCTTGCCTCCCGCGTCCAGTCTACCCCTGATGAACTCAGTTACTTCCAACAACGCAGACTCAGTGCTGAAGTTGCCCTGAATCCGGACTGGGATTCATGGAGAAGCTTCCCTTCAATATGTTTTTGCAAAACTTTGTTTACAAACTTCTCCAAAACCTTTGAAAGGGCCTAAAGCAAGGAAATCGGCCTATAATTAGCCGGATCGGTTGGATCAGCATTTGTCTTCTTTAACAAGGGCAGAATCTTAGCGTGCTTCCATGATTTAGGCATTATGCCAGTGGACAGAGAAGTATTGAAAAGCTGCTGAGCAATCGGATTGATTGTAGAGGCAATATGGGACAGAATGTTAGCTGGACAGGGATCAGAAGGGGAGCCCGACTTGCTACTTTGAAGAAGAGACAGAGATTCTTCAAGTTGGAACTCAGGGAAAGTGAGAAGGAGTGGAGGATCAGAAATATGGGATTTGCAATTAGCATTGTTGTAGAAGTTCAACTCGTCCTCAGTTATGTTAGACAGTGCAAGTTGGATCAGGGAAATCTTCCATTAGCTTCCACAGCACAGTCCAGAGATGTCAAACACAATATGAAACATTTTCAAACAAAGATTCATACATCAGTGTGCAAGCAAGCATGCATTTGAACTTCCAGCAGAATAAGTTTACATTAAGAACACAAAGAAAAGGTTTCATTCACATTACATACTCTCCAAGGAAAATAACCAATTAGGTTATAGTGTCCTTTGCTCCGCGTAAACTGTGAGGAGAGAAGACTCGCACAGATTCATTGATTGGGAGGGGTAATGCGCAAGAGCAAGATAAGCAAAACAATAAAACAGCAATCATTTTAATAAAATGGATTCTGTAAAAATGTGGCATAACTAAACCACATTAATAAACAGTTCTAAAAATCTAAATAACCGTTTCATGAGCAACATCATTAATTAATCTGTTACAGCTATATTCATTATAAAAATCATTAGTAGTCAAAAATAATTTGCCACCCAAATTGCATATTTAGAAAAAACTTTAACATTAACATATGTGGAGAGATGTATTAAAAAGGTTCTTTCTTCAAATTAAAAACAAACAGAATTCCAAAAACAAATCCAGACATTGGCAAAGCCAATAGGTTTAGCCCTCACAAACTAGAGTGATAGCTCTTTTTTTTAATTATTATTACTTTTTATATTGTAAGCATATGCCAGAAAATAAAAAGAAAATAATGTAGTGACCAAACCATGGCCACCATACGCGTGCAATAAAAAAAAATATAGATCTGATGTGCACTCAAACTGCTTCAAGTCACTTAAATACTTTATAACAGTAACTTTAATAAAAAGGGAAAGAAAATAAATAACTTATCTGGGCATCGAATGAGCAGACAAATTAAATAGTCTGTGCTGCAAGTTAAAATATCTATATATATCTATATATATATATATATATCTATATATATCTATATATATATAAAAACTTTGAACCCGATTTATCAGTGAAGAGAAAGGAACCATTTTTAGGCTGATTTGAACAATGAGCCCAGGATTTGTCCACTCACTCAAGGTGAGAAAACCAATTTGTAAAGTAGGCTGAGCTACTGTCCCATGCAGTGGGCTGTGATGGGTAGGAATTCAAACGTGAATGGCAAATGAACAGACCAATAGATGAAGTCCACTGATCAACCCCTCTAGGTTTATATCTCATAGACTAGTTTCTTTTGGAAAAACAATAGACTGGTTAGACAGCTAATGCTACCTCAAAAGCCAAACAAATAACAGATGTAACTACATTCTAGTACCAGTCACGACACCATGACCAGGCAGTCCTGTAACTTTTGATACTCGAGACCCATATTTCGTTTCTCGTTTTTTAAGGCTTGCATGAGACTATCAATTATTCTGCACATATGGAGTGTCATGACCACTTTCTTCAGGTTCATGTAAAGAGCAACGATGGCATCAAAAAAAGCACAGTTTAGATATTACAGTAAATGTTTTGCACTACCACAAATTCAAAATAACTGAGTGATACAACAATAATTCATGGGGGAATTAAGGATAATCGTTTCTGGCAAGAAAAAGGCTGCTAGAATCCGACCGGAATCAAAAGGTGGTAAAAAGTGCCATTGTTACTCCATCTAAAACAGCGAGTCCCTCATTCTGACAGGGCCATTCGTTGAGGCTGTGAACAATACCCACTGAAAATATCTTTGATGCACAGTTGTAATGTTCTCCAAGCAGTTTTTGCAACGGATTTCAAAGTTTTTAGCTTGTAAACAAGATAAAAGTAGGATTTCAGTATTACAGACCAGTAAAAATAGGCCTCATCTCCAACCATCCTGACTTGCTGTCCCTGTGTAGACAGTTTGTACAGTGTTCCACATTTACCACAGCCCTCAGGCTAATCCTGTGAATCTGAAGGTAATAAGGAAGAGTAACATTATGACTGCTCCTGGAAATAACATCAAGATTGCCACAGAACTACAAACGGGGGCTCTTGTTGACAAGGACTGCTCCAACTTAAAGCTCTTCCATATAAATGCACCATCACACAGGTTATAGGGTGCCATGCTCTTTGTGAGTTCCTATCCCTTGAATCACATGCGCATTTAGGTCTTCTTATGTGTCCGAATACTGTCATGGAATTGGCTGAGTGCAAGGTGGTGCAGACAAAATATATGACGGCCCATAGTTTGGGTGAGCTGGGTGGTATTTTTGCCCAGTGGTAATGAGGAGGTCAATAGTGTAGTGCATTTTGGAGATGTGGTCTTGGAGGAGACCACAAGACCAACAGGCTGTGGACAACAGAAACACAGGGATTTTATTGGTCAATCAGATCTTGCGATTAGTCCTTTATTGGGTCATGTATCAATAAAAAGTAGCTAACTGCATCTTACTCAAAGTAGCCAGCTCATGAGATAGGTGGTTGGTGTGGGCACTTTCCTAGTGTGAAAGGTAAAAAAATCTGCAGAACTATAAGGGGAACCATGGAAGAGTAAAGATAGATACCCTGTGAGGGGTCTGCATATATCATTGATGTGACAGTCTAAGTAGAAAACCTCAGGTAAAAAGATTGTAATGAACATCATAAAGAAGGAGGCGGTCACAGTCTATGTGTCAGAAAGTATTTCAGAGCTCTTGGAATTTAAAGCGCTTAGGAAGATGATTTAGGATGGGCATGGAAAGATGGAACTTCAGTGTATTTCTCTTAACAGTTTCGTCCAAGTAGGGATCATACAGTGGAGAAAATCCTAGAGAAACAAAGCGCCCAGTCTTAAGGGGTAGGCAGCATGTAGGACATGGCCCTTTTTGCAGGGTTATCCCCAAACGTTTTGCGTTCTTCCTCCTATTTTCTCTGATGTGTTTTTGTTGTCTTTATGACTCTGGGCACTTTACCACTACTAACCAGTGCTAAAGTGCATATGTTCTCTGAGTAAATTGTGATTGTAATTGGTTATCCAGGATTGGCATATCTGATTTACTAGTAAGTCCCTAGTAAAGTGCACCAGGTGAACCCAGGGCCTGTAATTCAAATTTTAGACTGCCAGGTCGACCTGGCAAGTGCAACCACTTGCCAGGCCCAAACCTTCCCTTTTATTACATGTAAGGCACCCCTAAGGTAGGCCCAGGGTATCCCCATCGGCAGGGTGCAGTGTATTTAAAAAGGAGGACATGTACTGGTGTGTGTTACATGTCCTGATCATGAAATACTGCTCATTTCGTTTTTCACTATTGCAAGGACTATCTCTCCCCTGGGTTATTATTGGAGGTGCCTTGTAACCTCTTCCAAGTGTAACTTCCAATTGGGAAGAGATACAGATTTGGAGTTTGGAGTCCCTGAACTCGCAATTTAAAAATACATCTTTTAGTGAAGTTGGTATTTAAATTGTGTGTTTGAAATTGCAACTTTTAGAAAGAGGGCATTTTCTAGCTTTGTTATTCTGTACCTCTGCCTGCCTGTGAAATCCAAGTCTAAGGGAGGGTGACAGTTGGGCTGTTTGTGCATTCACTCTAAACAGCCACACAAAGGGGGCTGAAGTGTGCCCTGCACATCCTGATGGCCGATCACCAGGCTGATGGGTCTTCCTGAGCTAGAGTGGTGGGAGGAGTTGTCACCGACACCTGAATAGGGCTGTGCCTTTCCTCACACAAAGCAGTCTCCACCCCCTGTAGTGTGCATGGAGCCAGGTCAGGAAAAAGCAGGGTCTTGTACACTACAAAGACTTTTCTTTGACGTTTGCCTACTTCAAAGCATGCTTAATTTGAGCCAGAGGTTTCCTGTGCTCATCCCAGCACCAGTAAAGTACACATTCATTTATGGGGAGATTAAGTGATTTGCCCAGAATCAAAGGATGTTGAGCTGACGCCAAGACTGAAACCTGATTCCCCAGCCCGAAATCGCCAGCTCTGGCCATTACACCACATCCTCTCCCCACTTTCATGGTTCTGTAGTTGGTGCTATTTTAGGCAGCGCTAACAGGAGAAATAGGCTTGTGCAAGCTGCCTCCTGACGAGAGCCCCAGCACTTATTTTTTTTCAAATTAGCCACTGCTTCAGAGGCAGAAACTAGCATAAGTACTGGAGCTGTGACACCTTAACTTCAGGACACTTCTGAACTATGAGAAGATTCTGCCAAGAAGAAGAGCTGAAGAAGCTGTAGGAGGAGAGCTGCCACTTTGCTTGTTTCTGTGTTTGGCTGGCTTGCTGCTTCTGTCTTGGAGAGTGTAAGGACTGGACTTTGCTTTCTGTATCCTGCTTGCCAAAGTTCTCCAAGGGCTTGTGTGTGCTTGCCTCATGTTAAGCAGTCTCGGGGCCATCAAAGACTTAGTCTGCAGCCCCTGAACTCCTCTAGTGGGAGCTCTGACCTGCCAAGTGGTGCCAATCCTAGTTTTGGGCCCTAGGAGGTGGTTTTGCTGCAAAGAAACCTGAAAATCCAGGCATCGACCTTCAGCGGCTGTTTTTCCTGATGCAGCACTGCTATGCGGCTGAAAATCCAACGCATTGCCGTGGCCGAAGAATCGAAGCAGCGCCTGCTGTGTGGCTGAAAAGATCACCATAGCCAGAGTTCTGTGCACCGTGTCTCCGACGTCTGCTTCTATTTCGACGCAGGCCCTGCTGTGTGGCTGAAGACAAAAATCGACCCATCACCTGCTCGCAGCGAGGAAAAAAAATATCCTGTTTCGTCACCTCATCGACCCCAGCATGCCCGGATTTTCCACGCATCGCACCTGTGCACCAACTTCGGCATCGACGTTGCCCAGCAGTAAGGAACCAAGGATGCGTGTCCAGATTGCGACGCATCACCTCCCCTCACAGTAAGGAACCATCTTATCACCTCCACTGACAGTAAGGAACCGACGCATCACCTCCTCTGCGCTACAGTAAGGAACAGACATCACCTCCCCTGGCAGTAAGGAACCTACTCCATCACCTCCCCTGGAATTGAGGAACCAACACAACGCTTGCTTTTCTGGCACCTCACCGCCCCGTGTATGTTTTAGTCTTTGATTTTGACGCATCCCAGGTACTTTGTGATAAAAGTGACGCATCCATAGATTTCTATGAACTGAACTGTTTAACTTTTAAAAGTGATACCTTTGCTTGTGTATGTTGGCATTTTGGTCTTGTTCTACTTAGATAATGATTGGTTACTGTTCTAAACTGGTGTGATATCCATTTGTAGCATTTTCACAGTGGTACTGTTTGTTTTTGTACAAATGCTTTACACATTGCCTCTGAGATAAGCCCGACTGCTCCCCAGGGGGTGAGCAGAGGTTATCTAGGGTGTGTAACTCCTTTACCCTGACTAGAATAAGGGTCCCTACTTAGATAAGGTGCAAGCCACTACCAATTAGAGACCCCCATTTCTAACACGGCAGAATAGTTCCGCTGCTGTGATCTTCTCCTATCATGCAATTTTGTCCGTAGCATTTAATGATGTGCCACTTGAGATCTCTAGAGAATGAGCCTGAATGATCAATGTTTTGCACCGAAGTGTCAAATGGTGAACAAGATGCAACAGACATATTATGTACTATGGACACAGAGGGGGGTGGAAAATGATTGGGCCTTCTTCCATTAACTTTTTGGAGTAAGTCATCAATATGTTGGACTAATAATGGGACACCAATCTGCATATCCAGTATCTATGGTTTTTACTTGTGTGTCTGCTGGCTTGTACAGCTTCCTCTCCCCTACACCTTTCTAACCATCTTCGACACTGGCACTGCAAGTGCACTGGACACCACCCGTGCACCTACCTCCATGCTCACCTTTAGACCCATTCGGTCTTTTTCCACACTACCGTCCAGACATGTTAGTAAGTGAATGAATTCCAAGAAAGTAGCATTTTTATTAGGCCCACTTGATAGTCCAAAGAATGTTATAGTACTATAAGATCATACTGACAATTCAGCAGCATTTTCAGCAATAGTGTCTTATCTCAGAAGAGAATTCTTAATCTTTAGGTAAATATGGCACCTCAAGAGTGAGCAGTAGTGGGAGTAGATGACATGAGAACTTCAGAACAAGAGCTGTTATTTTTGTTATGCAGTGTGGTTACATTAGTGGAGAACCCTGCCATCGGTAGGTACCTTGTCAGAGCTCCTGGTACTGCAGTAGATAGAGTCCCCTCAAATTGCATCAATGATAGCTCATCAAAGAAGAACACAACCCTTGGAGTGCTTAAATAACAAGTTTACTGGTCTTTCTCCTTGCAGTTTCCACATCACTGTTGGATATAGACCTACTAAAGCAGCCTGGAAAAAAAGAACAAGACATCTTGTGCCCTAAAATACATTTTATTGGTCTATGCGCAAATGAAATCACACAAGAAACATAAAAGCAAAAAGTATCAAGAATTCAAGCACTTCAAATCCATAGTGTAGTGAAGAAAAGGCAACTTTAGCTATGGCATCCCTTGAACTTGGAAATCTGCAGCAAGCCAGAAACTGTGAAATTAAGCTAGTGGACAGGAAGCTGCTGGTGGTGGGTCATTCAAGCACGGATGTAATGAGAGAGAATGGTAGCAGAAGGTAACCTAGGCATCCAGAAAAACAAACAAAAAAAATGCACAGAAGAGACTGATGCTGCCAAGCTGGTTGGTGAGGTTTGGTGAAGGAGGTTCCTTGCATGTAATTAACTTCAAAACATACAGAAATAGAGATGGGTAACAGTGAATTACAGGGATGTTTATTCACCAAGGGGTTCTGAGTGACATTAAATAAACAACGAGAGTGAAGCCTTTATGAGGTAGCAACAGTGGGTGATGAGCTCTGTCATCAGCCATTGATACGTCACAGCAGTGAGTTACCAGATTAAGAATCTGGTGTAGATGACAGAGACTTACTGTGGAAGCCATGCATAACATTTAGAATTATAGATGGGTAAGAGTGAATTACAGGAATGTATTTCAGCAAAGGGTTTTGAGTGACATCAAATAGACAAGAGCGAAGCTCGAGTGGTCTATGATCTCAGTCAGAACCCAGAGGTACAAAACATTCCCATACTTCACATCTTACCACTCTATAATTTTATGTGAAGTATGACGCCCAAAATAATCTTCCCCTTGTTTCAACTACTATGCAGGAGCAGAGAACTAATGGGGGAGCCATACATAATATAGCTTCTCTTCAATGTCCATAATGCAAATACATATTACCCTTGCTAGTTATAGTTAGGATCACGTTTCCATAGAAAATAGATTTTTTGGTTTGCTAATACCTTTGGCGCCTGTTTGACAAATGTTCACAAAACTTTACCCAAAAGTCTCATCCACCTCAACTTCTTCCTGTAAAGTTTCACGGTGATACCAAATCTCATTTTCTGCAGGCAATTTTACATAGGAATATTAGACACAGCTATAGCCAAACGGCTGCCCGGAATTACACAAAATTTGGCAGAAAGCTAGATATTGATCCAGAAAGCGTTTTTGTTTGCGATTTGATGTAAATTCGTTAAATGGTTTTTGAGAAACAGGCTCAAAATTATGTATATTTCACGCCAAGGAGGATCCGCAAGCTCAACCATGTGTTGCTACTGGCTAGCTGCAGTGGTTAATTTGTGAAAAAATAAGTGTTGGGGCTCTCATCAGGAGGCAGCTTGCACCAGCCCATTGCTCCTATTAGCACAGTCTGTAACAGAACTAACTTCTAACCATGAAACCCTACAGTTGGGGAGAGGATGTGGCGTAACGGCCAGAGCTGCCGACTTTGGAGCTGGGGAACCAGGTTTGAGTCTCGGCATAGGCTCAACATCCAACGATTCTGGGCAAATCACTTAATCTCCCAGTGCCTACAAAAAATGAATGTGTCCTTAACTGGTGCTCATAAAAAGCACTTCAATACCTTTGGATCGAGTTCGCGCTGTAAGCAACAGTGTTGATGATTAAGTGCCGGTGCCGAGCTCCAGAAACCACCAGCTCAAATTAAGCACTGGCTGGCTGAAACCTAAAGGAAAAGTTGCTGCCACCATCTTTGGACTCGAGAACTTGGTCCCAGAGTCCTAAAAATAAAACAGAATAAGATATAAGAGGGCCAGGTAGGGGTACCCTGACCCCCTAGGCTTTCTTGGGGGGAGGGGGGGGAATTAAGATAACTTGTTCCCTAAAGTAACTTTTACTTACCATGCACTGCTTCTACCCTCGCATATTACATAACTCATAACATGTTCACTGACTGCAGTGATAACATCCATAACAACATCTAAAATTACATTATTGTTAACTCTGCATTGTCGGAGCAAAATTGCACCCCAAAATTCAGACACCCCAAAACTTTACCTGTATCAAACCTCCCACATTTATTGGGCCAGAGGTGGTGTTAAAACTCAATTTCATGAGGCAATGTGTTACTGCGTGAAGGCACATCCCCAAACATCCAATCAGAAGAGTAAAACAATTAAATAATGCGGTAAGCAGATTGAATGGACCCCCACTCAATAACTGAGTTCTAGGTCAATTAAAAGTTAAAGGGTTTAATTACAAAAATTCAAACATTTGTGGTACAACGTCAATGCTATTAAAGCTCTCAGATGCAAAGTTATACAGAGTATGCCAAAGTCAGAAAATATACCAAGTCTCAAGGGGTAGCAAAATCATTAGAAAATTGGAAAGCATCCTTAGCAACATAGGAAAGCTCAGGAAATCTTTGGCTCACCCCCAAAATCAAGGCACTTTTATATTTCTTGCATATTTAATCAACAGTTCTATAGTTTCATTGCAGTGTGAGCAAATGTATAATTTCTTCAGCAAATCAGAGCACAGAGAACAAGCATTTGCAACGCAATAGGTCTCGCATTCACGCGAGTTTGAGCTATTGCCATTGTAAATGACAATGCCTTTTAATTATGTTTTGGGTTTTAGAACATAAATAAAAAGGCATTGTCATTTACAATACTAATAGCTTAAACTCTCGCAAACGTGAGACCTATTGCATTGCAATAAAGGGCCTTCTCGACCGCTTGTTAGATTGTAAATATCAGAGGAAGAGACCGGCCTGCATCGTCTTCAAAGTAGTGATAAATAGTGCAGTGAAGAAGATGTGTAAGTGTTGTAAATTACACAGACACAAAGTGTGAAGTGAGAGTTACATATGATCCAAGCTATAAACACTAACATACCGCTCCAACACCTTTCGCACTGTGATTACACTGTCGTGGCTCAGGAGGAAGAACGGGAGGGGGGGGCTATTTCCTGCCCTCTCCGTGATTTGAGAGTGCAGTGTGGCATTGCGTAATGTCATTGCTATCTTTGGCCTAATAAACACTCCAGCTGTAGTAGGGCCCTGGCTTCACCTCCTGGTGCAGGGCGGGCTGTGCTTTATGGCACACATGGAGGGAGGGAGGGATGGTCTTGGCTGCAGCTCTGGCCTCGTACAGTGCCCCTGCTATTACTAGTGAGTGAGAGGCGCTGAGGTGGTGGTGGTGGTGGTATTGGTGGTGGTGGTATTGGTGGTGGTACTGGTAGTGGAACTGGTAGTGGTGGTAGTGGTACTGGTGGTAGTGGTGGTGGTACTGGTATTGGTGGTGGTACTGGTGGTGGTACTGGTGGTATTGGTGGTGGTGGTAGTACTGGTAATGGTGGTACTGGTGGTGGTGGTATTGGTGGTGGTACTGGTGGTAGTGGCACTGGTGGTGGTGGTGGTGGCACTGGTGGTGGTGGTACTGGTGGTACTAGTGGTGGTGGTACTAGTGGTGGTGATGGTGGTACTGGTGTTGATGGTACTGGTAGTAGTGGTGGTGGTACTGGTGGTACTGGTGGTGGTATTGGTGGTGGTGGTACTGGCGGTGGTACTGGTGGTACTGGTATTGGTGGTGGTACTGGTTGTGGTGGTATTGGTGGTGGTGGTGGCACTGGTGGCGGTGGTGGCACTGGTGGCGGTGGTGGCACTGGTGGCGGTGGTGGTACTGGTGGCGGTGGGGGTACTGGTGGCGGTGGTGGTACTGGTGGTGGTGGTGGTACTGGTGGTGGTACTGGTGGTGGTGGTACTGGTGGTGGTACTGATTGTGATGGTACTGGTGGTGATGGTACTGGTAGTAGTGGTGGTGGTACTGGTGGTGGCATTGGTGGTGTTGGTACTGGTGGTACTGGTGGTATTGGTACTGGTGGGGGTGGTGGTGGTACTGGTGGTGGTACTGGTGGTGGTATTGGTGGTGGTGGTACTGGCGGTGGTGGTACTGGTGGTAGTGGTAGTACTGGTGGTATTGGTGGTGGTACTGGTATTGGTGGTGGTACTGGTTGTGGTGGTACTGGTGGTGGTATTGGTGGTGGTGGCACTGGTGGCGGTGGTGGCACTGGTGGCGGTGGTGGCACTGGTGGCGGTGGTGGTACTGATGGTGGTACTGGTGGTGGTGGTGGTACTGGTGGTGGTGGTACTGGTGGTGGTACTGGTTGTGATGGTACTGGTACTGATTGTGATGGTACTGGTGGTGATGGTACTGGTGGTAGTGGTGGTGGTACTGGTGGTGGCATTGGTGGTGTTGGTACTGGTGGTACTGGTGGTATTGGTACTGGTGGGGGTGGTGGTACTGGTGGTGGTGGTACTGGTGGTGGTGGTGGTACTGGTGGTGGTATTGGTGGTGGTGGTAGTGGTAGTACTGGTGGTATTGGTGGTGGTACTGGTATTGGTGGTGGTACTGGTTGTGGTGGTACTGGTGGTGGTGGTACTGGTGGCGGTGGTGGTACTGGTGGCGGTGGTGGTACTGGTGGCGGTGGTGGTACTGATGGCGGTGGTGGTACTGATGGTGGTACTGGTGGTGGTGGTGGTACTGGTGGTGGTGGTGGTACTGGTGGTACTGGTGGTGGTACTGGTTGTGATGGTACTGGTGGTGGTACTGATTGTGATGGTACTGGTGGTGATGGTACTGGTAGTAGTGGTGGTGGTACTGGTGGTGGCATTGGTGGTGTTGGTACTGGTGGTATTGGTACTGGTGGGGGTGGTGGTACTGGTGGTGGTGGTGGTACTGGTAGTGGTGCTGGTACTGGTGCTGGTGCTGGTGGTGGTACTGGTGGTGGTGCTGGTAGTGGTGGTGGTGCTGGTGGTAGTGGTGGTGGTATTGGTACTGGTGATGCTATTGGTGGTGGTACTGGTGGTGGTAGTGATACTGGTGGCGGTGGTGGTAATGGTGGTGGTGGTACTGGTGGTGGTACTGATACTGGTGGTAGTGGTACTCGTGGTAGTAGTGGTGGTGGTGGTATTGGTGGTGGTACTGGTGGAATTGGTGGTATTGGTGGTGGTACTGGTGGTATTGGTGGTGGTACTGGAACTGTTGGTATTGGTGATAATGGTACTGGTAGCACTCGTGGTGGTGGTACTGGTGGTGATAGTGGTGGTGGTGATACTGGTGGTGGTGGTACTGGTGGTGATAGTGGTACTGGTGGTGATGGTGGTACTGGGGGTGATGGTACTGATGGTGGTGGTGGTACTGGGGGTGTTGGTACTGGTGGAGGTGGTACTGGTGGTGGTGGTACTGGTGGTGGTGGTGGTATTGGTGGTAGTGGTGGTAGTGGTACTAGTGGAGGTGGTACTGGTGTGTGCTTCTTTATGGCAGTGTATTGTATGTCAGACGCACTCGAGCAATTATGAACTCTATTCAGTGCGGTGGTTCCTTAGACGCTGGTTACACGTCGCTTATCTGTAGCATATAATAGGAAACAGCTGCAAAAGGCCACATAATGCACTACTGAATGGAACCCTATGTGGGCAGGTATGTTTTTCTTCTCCTTCTGTTGAATACCGGAGTCAAAGGACAGAAAGAAGAATGCGGTTTAAGTAGTTGTTATTTAAGCGACTGCTGCTCCTAGTCTGCAGGATTTTCCAGTACCCTTTTTCTTGGGTTCTGCTCTGCCAAGTTTAATTCATTATTGAATGTAAGCGTTTAATGTGCGGCGCACGTTATCATTGTCTTTATTCGTCTGAATCAAACATGCCTTAATAGTGGTGCAGACACATTACTGTTGGCATGTAAGAGTAAACTCCTGGCGGGTTAGGCCTCGTGATCAGGAGAGGGAGTTTTAAGAGGCTAAACGTTGTGATTTACCACCTGTTGTGCTGTAGTCGTCTGTGCTGCTGCCTGCGTTTAATACAAAGTGACGGAAAGACGTGGAAGGGCTGTGATGGCAACATTCTTCAGGCTACTTCGACATTATTTTATGGAAGGAAAAACTATTCAGTTTTAAGCTTCTTGGATAATATAACAATAAGATGGTTTGCCACATCTTCCTACCTCTTGAAGTCTTATTGCAGATTGTCTGGTATCAGCAGTGTTAAGTCCTTGCGAGACAACTGCAAGCGCTACTTCCTGCCCACAAAAGTACGGATGCCAAAGCTAGACAGCATTGGATCTGCGTCCTTCACAATGACGACAAGATGCACAATTGTGTACAGTCCACCCCCGAAGTTTTTGCGACGCTTCCAAGCGACAAGTGCTTAAGCCAGCGCAGTGGAAGGGTGTGCTAATTTTGTTATGAAAGAGGAACCCGTATCACACCTGACAGACGGCCTCTCACTTTTATTTTTGAATAAACTAGTGCGAAACCGCAGCACCTCGCACGTCCAAACTGTTGACGAGTAAGACTTGTCTCCCTTCCTCGCCTGAACAAGGTTTGCCGGTCACCCGCATGAGCTCTGTCTGTTTTTAGTAGAAAAAATAAATAAATTGAAAAGAAAAACAAGCTAATGTCAACCTGTTTTTGCTTTCTTTTATTAGCTGACCCGTTCCGATTTGAAACACCAGTATACATTTAAACGTATCAAACCTCCGTAAGCACGTACATACATTAGTCATGAAAGAAAATAGTGCTCACCGACTACAATAACGCCGACCCTGTAACTCCGCAAGTAAAAGATCCAGTCCTGATGGGCGGTCACAAAAGGACACAGGGCGGTAACAAGGAGGGGCTAAGAAGCCTCATATTGAATCGGAAGCCAGCGTTTACCAAAGACAATGCCACCAGCCAATGAAAAATATGGGCGGAGAGTGGGCGAGGCTTCCACAGCACTTCCACATCTAACCCTACTACAGCATGCCTCGCAGAGCGAGCAGTGCATGCACTGCAACGCTAGGCTCGACCTAAAAATGGCATATTGCCTTAGCACCCAAGCAGAAACGCATTTTAATAATAATTATTCAGTGCCCTCTATGCTATCTGAAGTAGCTACGTCATAGCAGTGAGTTACTGCATTTGAATCCAGTTATTTATGCTAGTGGCTCTCAACTAGAGCCATACAGAACAAAGAATTATAGATGGGTAACAGTGAATTCGGAGGATGTTTTTCACGAGGGGTTCGGAGAGAGATGAAATAGACGAGAATGAAGCTCGAGTTGTCTATAATGTCACTCAGAACTCCCGAGGTGAAAAACATCCCCGTATTTTGCTCTTTACACATGTATAATTTTTTGTTATGTATGGCGTGTGCCCCCAAAATATTCTACCCCTGCTTTCAATTGCTATGCAGAGGAGGAATGGGGGAGCCACACATAACATGGCCTCTCCTTTCTGTACCAAATAAAAAATAAAAAAAATGAATAAATAAACTGACCTCAGTCACCCACCTCCACCACTCTGTGCCTTCCCTCTCCTTCAGAAGTTCACTAAATTCCAGCGCTACTCCGACAGGCTTTCACAGAGCCCAATCAGAGCAGCCTGGAATTCCTTTATGACATAGCAACGGTGCGTTACAAACCTCATAACGCACAGTCGCTATGTCATAGGAGTGAATTATCACAGTAGGAATATGACATCCATGCTAATGGGTCTCAGTGAGAGCCATATATAAAAAGAACCATAATTATGCTATCAAATAAATGTGTTTTGCTGCATGGTCATAGACATATTCGACCTTCCGCAATTTCAGAGGATGGGGTACAGAGTAAATGCCCTCTTAAAATGCACTACACAAAGCAAGTAACCTTAATCCAAACTTATATATTTCACGGCATGAAACAGGAAACAAGCTAGAAATAATGACTTTGATATTGTTAACAGCTCCTCGCTGTTCACACCCTCTCCAGCTCACACAAAGTTAACATTACCTCCTCATCCGTCTTCCCATCCCATTCCTTATCAGTGAGCAGCTTGTCTGCTCCCCAGAAACCTTATACCTAGCAGAGTTTTTAGCACTTCCCCCAATATGGCGCCACCTATCAGGTGAGAATATAGGGGGAAGTGCGTCACACAACATCCTGTTCGTTTTTTTCTGACTTAGTCAGTTTCTCTTTGCCTAGCAGGGCGATTGGTCGGGTGTTTCTTTATTCTTTTTTATTGTATATTTTTATGCGGCCTGCTGTAGCGGCTGCCTTTGTTGTTTTCTGCTATTTTCATTGGATTTGCGCTGCCCGCTGTAGCGGCCGCTTGTGCCCGTTTTCTTTCGCTTCGGCAGCGCTCCGTTCTATGCCTCCGTGTGTCGTGGGGATTGTGGCTCGTGTCCTGGCCTCGGCCCGCATCCTGCTATACTCCCTGTGCCTTTACACTCGCTATGTACGGTTGTATGCTTGCATGCATGGTATGCGCGACCTGCTCTAGTGGCCGCGTCTCTTCTGCCAGTCCCGTCACGACCTGCTTTAGCAGGCGCGGGTCCTCTGCTGGTTACCTACGGCACGGAGCGTCCTCCTGGGTTTCCTGCCTCCCTTAGGGGTTTTCCGGCGGTCGGGCTATTTTTTCTGCATCTGCCCACTTTCCTGGTTACGCGGGAGGTCGGGTGCCTCGGGACTTCGTTTCTTTTTAAACGGGTCCTTTTTCAGTTGGTCCCCGACTTCTGCTGGTTTTTGGCACCTGTTCTTGCCTGTTGCTCCGATATTGCGCTACCATGGACCAGAGTGCTTCTGGCTCTGCTGCGCCTAATTTGAATGCCCTGTGCCTCATTATCAATGAGGCTGTTGCTGCTGCTTTCCGGGCTCGGGAGGCGGCTGGCCCTCCTGCCAAAGTGCCTTGTGGGTCTCTCCATCAGCCTGACCCCTCGGCTGAGGATTTGGGGGCTGAGGAGAATGATTGTGTGCGTGGTCGTTTTGTTCAGGGTGCGGAGCTCTCTGATTTGTTTGACCATGTGCGTGGCAATTTGGGTTTTGCTCATCTGCCGGATGTCCTGGAGGATGACTTTTTTACTCCGTATCACCAGCCGGATCCTGAATACTTGCCCTTACATGGCACTGTGCGCAAGGTGCTTACGCATGAGTGGAAGGATGTGGATAAATCCGTCTTCCCTCGCTTTTTGTGTAAGCGTTATCCGTTGGAGGGGTTTTCTGCTGAATTCCCTCAGTCGGTCAGGGTGGACAATTTAATGGCTGGTCTTTCCAGGAGGCTTCTGTGAGTTCCAGGGCCTCTAGTTTGCATCAGAGAAAAGAGGGTAAGAAATCGACGCTAACGCATCTTTGCGGGCCGCTGCATTCGAGAGCGCTGGGAAAATCATCGCGCTACTGCCGCCGAGGGCCCGCAACCATCGCTGACGCCCCTTTGCGAGCCGCTGCAGCCGAGACGCGCTGGAAAGATCATCGCGCTGCTGTCGCCGCGCACTCGCAACCCTTAAAGAAATCATCGCTTTGAGACATCGCAGTGTGGACGCCGTGCGTTCGCCACTTTGATCGCATCGCACCGAATTTCGTCGCTCCCTCGCGGAGCGTCTTGTCTTCGCATCGCAACACGATCGCACAGCGCAACAGGATCACTGCATCGACTTCTCCCACGCGGCAAGAAAGTCATCGCATCGGCGGTCCAGCGTGCAGAAGTTTGTCGCATCATCTCCGCACGCATCCCGCAGATCGGCGCATCATCCTCCCTTGCGGCAAGGATTTCAACGTATCGCCGGCCTCGCGGGCCTAGAATCATCGCTACAGCGTATTTGCGACACTTTGTTGGTTTTGCTACTAAACCCAGGTACTTTGTGAAAGAAAGGGTCGCAGAGACCACTGCTTTGAACTTGAACCTTATTTTTGCAACCTTTGAACTATTTTTGACAGCCCTTCAACAGCTATCCTATTTTTGACAGTATTGTGGTTTTTACAGTTATTGGTCTTGTGATAAATCTGCCTTTATATAAAGATACTTATTTTTTTATAATAACTACTTGTGTGGTGTCCCTTTGTAGTGTTCCTCACTGTGTTACTGTGTATGATCATAAATGCTTCACACCCTGCCTCCGAGATAAGCCTACCTGCTCGTGCTACGTTCCCACAGGGTTGAGCAGGGGTATTAAAGAGGGTAGCCCTCTCACTCTGACTTAGGAAGAAGGGTCCCTACTTGGACAGTGGCCAGCCATTGCCAACTAGAGACCCCCATTTCTAACACCAAGGTTTTGTCTTCTTTCCACTGTCAGGAGGATATTGTCCTCCCTGTCTTTTTTCCGGACCCCTTCTCCCCGGAGGAAGTGGTTCTGCATTCTTTGGATGTGTTGAGGGCTCTCCGCATCTATTTGGATCGGACCAGTGCCTTTCTGAAGGTTGATTCCTTGTTTGTTACCTACGGGATCTCTGGGAAGGGGCTTCGTCCTTCCTTATCCACCTCAACTCGTTGGGTGAAGTGTGCTGTGGTTTCGGCTTATGAGTCCGCTCACTGTCCTCTCCCTTCTTTGGTCCTGGGTAGGTCCACCCGGGGGGGTCTCCTCCTCCTGGGCCATGTTCAAAGGTGCCTCCTTGCGTGACATTTGTAATGCTGCCACGTGGGCCTCTCCCCATACCTTTGTTTCCCATTACCGTCTTCAGTTGGGGATGGCGGCCTCGGCTGCCTTTGGCTCTCATGTTTTGTCTGCTGTACATGGTTTGTGATTTGTACTGCTTTCTTTTTTGATTAAATTGACCTGTTTGCTGCAATTTCTGGTCCTTTTTCTTACAATCACCGTGTGCTTGGGTATGAGCTCACTGATAAGGGATGGGAAGACGGACGAGGAGGTAATGCCCGGTTACTCACCAGTAATCTTCATTACTCCGAGTCCTGGTCTTCCCGTCCCATTCCTGAGCCCTTCCCTCCCTCCCTGAGATTTCTTTATGGTTGTTTCTGGGTTTCTTTGGTATTCTCAGGATGTTGTGTGACGCACTTCCCCCTATATTCTCACCTGATAGGTGGCGCCATATATGAGGAAGTGCTAAAAACTCTGCTAGGTATAAGGTTTCTGGGGAGCAGACAAGCTGCTCACTGATTAGGAATGGGACGGGAAGACCAGGACTCGGAGTAATGAAGATTACCGGTGAGTAACCGGGCATTTCTCATTTCACCTTCACAGCCTGAATCACTGGAATGCCTGTGCACTCCGTCTAAAGGTCTATGCCTTGCCTACGTACATGCCTTCAAATTCACTTTCAAGCTCACCTCCGCAACTGTGAATCACACCTTCACAGACTTGTCTAACTGCCATTCTCCGTATACCCTACCCTTATGTAATCACTCCGTTCACCATGACCTTGTGTACCATTGGTTTACTATGGACAGCTTTCCTTGCACAAATACCACTGCTGTTCAATAAATAGAACGTGCACACAATCAAGAGGGATAAAAAGAGGAGAGCCCCATCTGGCAAGAGAATGTGCATCAACGAAAGTTAAAGTTGCTGCTTCCACCCCAACTCAAACGTCAAACACTGCACAAGTAATCTACAGCCCTTGAGCAATATTAATTCAGCCTGCGCGTGTTAAGAGACAAGAATGCAGTTCAGCCTGTTCTTTCTGAAACACACCTTGTCGAGCAGCACCAGGGAGACCCAATTCAAATATACACATTATGCATAGAACAGTAATTAAAGCCTTGGGGGAGGGAGAGAGAGGAAGGGAGTGGGAGAGACAGAGGGAGAGAATACCCCCCCCGACCCTCTGTCAGAAAACAGGGCTGAGGGTCTTACCTGGAGTCTTGGAGGCAGTCAGGAGTCCACATTGACAAGCAGAATCCATGGTAGATACAAATAGATCTACGAAACGAATGAGAAGCAGATTATATGTCTGAGTCTGCAGGCAGCTATCACTCAGCAAGCATGGGAGAGGGATAAGGGCACAGGGCTATCTCAAGGGAAAGTAGTGAGAAAGACCAGAGGAGGGAGTAACGGGCAAACTTGGAAACTGTAGCACCGGATCTTGCAAAGCTAAAATATTAGGTGACGAAGAGAAAATAGTTCTTCTGGGCTTCTCATTTTCTCAAGGATTTCTCCATTCGAACTCAAATGACTATCACAGGTAATTTTGTATAACGAACCAGCTACTAAAGATTATGCAGTTCTAAAAAATAATTCCTTTTCCTCCATACAAAGATCCATGGATTCTAGGGGCTTTCTGAGCACATCAAGAATTACAATTTAACAATGCAAAATGAAAGGTTACAGGCTGCTATACAAAGGCTAAATTATATCCTAACAGAAGTACACAGTGTCACAACTTTCTGTGGTGGGCCTAGGGGGCTGGGGTTACACAGAGGACTCATCGGTTTCAGGGCACCCGCATGTACTAGTTCTGTTTGTTCTGCCTCCAATCATCACTAAGCATGCACCTTTTCTGAAACTATCCCTGGTTGATGAAGCTGATCTCTCACATTGCACCTTCCACTGTTTGCTCCAGCCTTAGTTTCCACAGCTGTCAGGGCTCTTGTGATGGATTCAGGAGTAACCAGGACATGCAGAAATCATCTTCGCGTGCTATCTCTCAACTAATACCTGCCCCTTCTCGTTTTTCAGCTCTGTTCCACTAGGTTGGGAGCTCTCTGCTTTACACCTGTTTTGGAATATCACAGTAGATCCACCTCACGACAGTCTCCCTTTTTCTTACATCATGGTCTTGGGGTCTCCAGATGTACACTTGCATTTGGAAGCTAACAACTACCAAATTGGTAAACAAATGATGGAGGGACTACAATCCAGACCGACAAAGCACAAGCTGTCAATTTCTTCCTTGTTCCTTGCCAATGGTCCCACAGTATTGGGTGGGCTAGACACATACAAATCAGCCTAAAACTCTTTTAGCACTTAGTATTTGGAAAATCCCAGCAGTGAGCATTCCTACTACATAGTGAAGAAGTCTCTCAAGCTCAGGCATGTCCTTCACCCATTCCCAGACTAAAGCTTCATACTCTCCTGGGGGAACACACTGTGTTTTTATTGTCTCTGAAACTACTCATGTGTCGCCAAACCACAGTGGCTGTAGACAGGATGTCACACATCTCCCTCTTTATACATTAACGAAGATATATACACCCATAAAAAATGATTCCAGCATAGAGCCCATAACAATGACATTAAGAACCTGAATGAGCAAGAGAATATAGCCTTATAGCCCGCTGCCGAGGGCTATACCGGCTGTTAAAGGCCCTGATCCCGAGTTATAGGCCACAGCCGCAGGCGAGGGCCTATAACGAGGGAGAGGGCCTTTAACAACCGGTATAGCCTGAGGCAGAAGGGCTATAAGGCTATTAGAACATTCCACCCACTAAGGGTAGAATGTTCTAAATTAAAAATGGAGAAACAAAAAGACAAACATTGGAATGTTGGAGCGCTGGGCTTATACCAGCCATTATAAGCCCAGAGCAACTCCATTGTCTTCAATGGAGCTCCCAACATCCCAATGTTCTAATTTACATTAGAACATTGCATGTGAAGACAACACTTACATGGAATAAAAGAAGGAATAGAAAAAGTTTCAACACAATGAACATTTGAGAAGCAACTGCACGGATAAATAGCTGGGAGGTTTGAATACCTGTAAGGGGAAGAAATCTGAAGAGAAGTAAACCTTCTTCTAGAAGGTTTCAGTAACAAAATCACCACTCTTCAAAGAAACGACTGAAGCTCACTTGATCTTATAATCTTTGAAATAAATCGGGGGTCGTCACCTCCCACATGGAGTTCAGGGATGTGGAATTCCTATAACCGGATGCCCAGGACATATTGTTTGGGGGTCAAGGACAACACGTTTTCATGCTTATTTTGTCCTTGGGACAAGTGGGCCCAACCCCCTGCAGCACAAACCCTTTGGCTGCTAGATTACAGTACCACATTATAGATCAGGGAAGGGCACGGTCTGCAGTCAAGGTAAGATTTGTGTCCATAGATTAATGCTGTTCGAACTTGTATTTATGGTTCATTAATACAAAACCTTTATTATTAGGGTGAGTTCTGTAAGGAATTGTTGTAAGTTCAGACTGCACTACTGACAGTGGTTCCAAGTATAAAAATGTGTGCATGCGTTTGCAAAGTTTAACAATATGAGGCTACATATATGCTTCCAGGATGCTCTCCGTTTAGATGCAAATATATGTAAAAACCTGAAAGCAAGATTTAGGATTCTTCGCTTTAAAAAAAAAAAAATGTTTACAAAAATAATGCAACTGAGAAAAAAACATTTGCTAAACTACTGTGAAATTTTAGGTACCATTTCTTTGAAGCATCATTTAGTAAAAATGTGTTGATGCATGCAAGAAAGACTTCAAGATCATCTGCTAGCAGCACTGGAAACTGCGTTTTGTGCTGCAACAGAAGAAAAAGCAACCTCACTGCATCATTGACGCCGCTGCTGGCTCCGTGACTTGTTGGTACCTCTGACAGCACCATCCCGCTTCCCACCATAACCCTGGTTTCACCAACAACACTATCCAATGCTGCCACTGAGCCGCTGCTTGCACCATGACCTGAGGGTACCACACTTCGCACCGCTTCACATCGCTGCCCTGGTATTACAGACGATGATGCTCCACGACAACCTCAACACCGCTGCCTCCACCGTGGCCTGGAGACACCGCTCGTAAGTTACTCGACGCACTGCCTCACATCACAGCCTTGGCATACTGATGCCATTGACTCCGGATCGTCGACCAACGACAGTGCCTCAGCAACAACAACCCCGCTGCTTGGACCATGACCTACCAGCACCTTGACGAGTACCGGCCCACTTCGCACTGCGGCCCTGGTCTCACGGACGCCAGTGGATGCTGTCACCAAGCCGCAGCCTGCACTGCAACCTGAGGGTACCACACGTCACACCGCTACACATCACACCACAGCCCGACGCCTGCCGGCACTCCAGACTTCACCCTCACAGAGTTCGATCTGCAACGTGTGGGACTTCAAGGGCCCAACAACTCCTGCACTGACCTCCGAGACCGACGCCTGCAGACACAGCCTCTTCAGAGCTCATCGCAGGGTCCACGACGCCCTGCATTTCCAAGGTACTGTTTGTGGGTCTTCCCAACACCGTAGCTGGCCCGCGACGCCGCGGTCGGCCTAAACTGTTGGATTAGTTTGTTCATGATGCAGTTATGGCCCCAGACGGAGCTATCGATTTCAGGGAACTGTATTTTAAGTCTATTTTTGCAATATTCATATTTTGATTACTGTATGTTGGATTTTTATCGTTTTGGCCTTGTTTTACACAGATACATATTGCCTATTTTTCTATAACTGGAATGATGTCATTTTGTAATGTTTTCACTGTGTTACTGTATGTTATGTGCAAATGCTTTACACATTGCCTCTGTGATAAGCCCGATTGCTCATGCCAAGCTACCAAGGGGGTGAGCAGGGGTTATTTCAGAAGTGCAATCCCTTACACTGACTAGAAGGAAGGGTCCCTACTTGGACAAGGTGCATACCTCTGCCAACTTGAAACCCCCATTTCTAACACACACATTTGGGACTGCTCACGAATAAGACCTTACTGGTCCGCCATTAGGGATATGATGCACACGACCACAGGATACCAATTGCCGGACACAATCAAATGTTGCATATTAAATGTTTGGGGGGACGCTCCGCCCCCTCGATACAGTCAAATATGGCTCCCACTTGGGCTGGGAAAATATCGCTCAAAAGTGGGGGGCTGCAGACCCGCCGAGGCCACAGGATTGGTGAAATGATATGGACTGGTACATGACCACTGGGAAGACAATACCCAAAAGCAGGGGATGCCCCAAGCAATGGAACACGGTAAGGTTTGTTTGGAGGACACAGGGAGGGGGAGGCAGTGATAGAGATAGAGACACCTATGGGGATGAATGTACTACAGACCAGGGCGAAAAGCATTGACATTTATTGTTTACAGATGCTGCCATATATGCCATGTGTTTTGGGACTAAAGTATGTTCTTGTGATATGTGCCTGCGGAGACATGACGCTACTTGTTGGTTTCTTTCCTTTTCATGAAACTCAACAAAAAAGATTTGATAAAAAAAAAGAATCACAAGATGACTGCGGGGCAGCAAGAGCCGAGCACACAGTTTTTGCATGCTAAAGCAGTTCAACACTTCTACTCTGTTCCCCCTCAGAAACGCCAACTCGCAAGAATGGCATACGAGTTACCAACTTCCACCCACCTTCCTCGCAGTTGTTTGCTTAAAACTCAGCAGTCACCACTCACCAGCGAGAAGCCAGGGAACAGGTACTCACGCAGGCTATGTTGTGGCCAAAGTTCACCTTCCCTGTAATTCTCAGACTGAACAGTTTCTTTATTAGATTATCTTCTCCCCAGTGTGTTGAGGTGTAGCATGGGATGGCAAACCTTGTCTTGTCGCCAGTGCGAAAATACAAGTCGAGCTCAATAATGAAGCTCCACATGTGAGGAAGCATGTGGAGCTTGTGAGGTGTAAGCATTGCTTACACCTGAGCCACAGCCTGGGTCCCAACTGTTGTTACACTCCCAGTTCCCTAAGAGACTGCACTGGAATTCTAAGGGTACCAGTATTCCATGGACATAGGCCAATCCACAGTGACTGTAGATGGGATGTCACACTTTCAACCTGAAGCTTGCAAGTCATTTCCTTTTGCTCCATCTATGAAAGACTGATTATCCTCACCACAACAGTTAAATGCTGGCAAAGAGCTCCACCCTGGCATATGGATACAACAGGCCCTCACCAAGTGTAACAGAACCTCTATTGAGTCACACCCAACAAGCAAGGAAATGCTTTATGACGAGAGTATCCTTAAGGCTCTTCTTTCACATCCACAACATGGAGACGAACAGGCTGATGCAGACATATGAGAACTGCCCGTAACATGATCTATTCCTTGTAAAAGTGTCATTGCTTCCGTAAATACCATCTCAAACACAGATGGCTCATTTGGTTTCTTTTCTCGCGACCTTGGCCAATATTATGAGAGGCCATTTCTCACTGGCACCCCAAGCCTTGAGTACGAGATACACTAACTGGATTGACCAAGTAAACTTTGTAAAGCTAACTGTCCAACTGCAACATGATTGAGCAGCCATGGCCTACTCTGAGATAAAAATCACAATTTGTACGTTTGGCTACTTATTCAAACAAACAGGACAACAGTCCTATATGCTCACGAATAACTGTTTGTAATTGAACCACCAGAAAAGAGATCCTTTTAGGACAAGAACCCTCACTCACCCGAGGGTGACATGCTTCATCATTGGGTTCCCTCCTTACACCTGGACTGTAAGGTCCATGGTGTGGACTACAACTCCCCAGAGGGGAGGAGCTGAGGTGTTTTACAAAGATGAGCAATGGAAAGGGGTGAGTGAGGGGCAGAGTGCAAGAGAAGTGTTAGGGTGATGAATACAACTATTTCCAGGGGTCCACGTGAGCTTTATTTAGTGGCCTCAGGGATAGAGTTTAAAATATATCCCTCTCAAGGGTCAACATGTTTCCATGAGTGCATTTAGAATCAGGAACATAGATTATTCTAGTCTGGGACAAATATCATTGCAAAATAATTTAGAACAATGTGTAATCACCACCTATTACTGGGACTACATGTCCCAAGATTCCCAATAAGGGAGTCACGTGAGCGCAACGCACGCAATACGCGTAGCGCATGTAACACGTCACACACTGCATCCTCAAACAGGAAGCAGTCGGCGGTCGAATCTGACTCTCACCGGGATGTCTGTGTGGTTGCGACATCAACGACTGAGGTTAGCGGTAATCTACTCGCTTTGTAAGCTCTGTACTGAGCTGTTTTTTCGATGTAGGCTTAGCCCTAGGCGGAGCGAGGCTAATCTCGGGCTCCTACGAGCTGCTTGTCCATGTATTTCTAGCAAACATGATTTGCAGTTAGCGCAATTGTACCCTGATTTAACTCCCTAACTCTTTCTGATGTTTAGGCATCACAAGTAATATCGTAATTATTAAAGAGAATCCGTTTCTCCTTTTTATATGTGGAGAATTTGCCATTATGAGATATATATATCTCCTTACAAAGTGTTGATATCTATACCACTACTATTGATATGACAGTGCATTTTCCTAGATAAACAATAAGATACATCCTGACTAACTGTGCCATAGTCTGTGACTTTACACTCTTCTGCATGTTTTGGCTGCAATTATCATGCACTTTACTTTTTAGTTGAGCACTACAAGACGTACCCAGTGGTTCGAGAGTGGACTGCACGTCTCTTATTAGGTAAGACCAATCATGGACAATTAAGTGAAGCTATGCCGATCTCTAATAGATATGAGATAATTTGAGTAGTACATGCCAGCCTGATTTCCATGTATACCGTGATGGCAACTGAATTATGACCTTTGTTTCTTCTCACTTTCAGAAAGACTGTCCTCACAGAATAATAAGGGTCATCGCTATTCTGGCCGCTTTGATCACTTGGTGGCCAGTATATTTATATTGTTTTTTAAACTATCTTTTCACTATCACAAGTATTTGCAGAGTGACTATATAACCTTGAGGTCCTGACGAATGCCCCGGGATCCTGTATGGGACCATTTATGGGCAGAAACATGTTGACCCTTGAGAGGGATATATTTGATTAATCCCCAGTCCTCTTTTAAACTCTATCCCTGAGGCCACTAAATAACGCTCATGTGGACCCCTGGAGATAGTTTATTCATCACCCTAACATTTCTCTTGCACTCTGCCCCTCACTTAGCCCTTCCCATCACTCATCTTTGTAAAACACCTCATCTCCTCCCCTCTGGGGAATTGTAGCTCACACCATGGACCTTGCAGTCCAGGTGTGAGGAGGGAACCCAATGATGAGGCATGTCACCCTCAGGTGAGTGAGGGTTCTTGTCCTAAAAGGATCTCTTTTCTGGTGGTTTCACTACGAACAGTTATTCATGAGCATATAGGACTGCTGTCCTGTTGGTTTGATTTAGCAGCCAAACGTACAAATTGTGATTTTTTTCAAATACCAGGGATCAGTACGTTTTTGGTATTTTTTTTATCCCATTAAGATCCTCTGTGTGGAGATAACTACTCTTTGAGATGTCAGTATGGTTGGAACTCTAACACAACAGACTACTGACACACAAGAAATGTCAATGTAACCAAGAAAAGCCACAGACAAAATAACAAATATTTATGTATCATTATAAATGGTACAACAGTTCAAGTAAGGCACATCAAAGCGTCACACACCTGTAGAATGTTCCACTTAGTTGTAATTGATATGTTGGTTCCCACCCTGAAGTAAACAGACACTGGATGCCAGACAAGGGTTGACAATGCATCAAAAGGGGTATTATCCAATAGCCATTATCCCTAGTGTCTCCCAAGATGGGGTTTAGGTAAGGTTGCTCACTGAACCCAAGGAAATACTGCAGCACCAACAACCAAAAACTCACCACCCAGAAGAGAACTGGGGATTCCAAAACCACTAATAAGGGAGGAGTACAAGCCGGACCAAGATAATGGGTAGAGTCTCAAGTCGAAGTGGTGTCCGGGATAGAGCGGCATCCTTATGTTGCAATGGGAAGGGGGCGTGGGGGGGGGGGGGGTCAGGGGGTTGGAGAAGAAAGGACTAAAAGGAATTACATACTAATCTCTCCTCCATTCATTGTTGCAAGGGTGGGGAAAGGAGTGGGGGTTGCAGGAAATGAGATGGCACAAAGGTGTACATAACATTAGGGCGCTGTATTTTTGTAATGGTCTGCCATAGCCAAGATTTTCAGTGCATGGTAGTGCCCCCAGGACTGGGAGCTTCCAGTGGACATAGCCAACACTGGTCACCCAGGAAACTCTTAATGAAAAGTGGAAAAAACATTTAGCTAAAGAGCTGGAAGGAAGGATATACAAGAACATCACTAATTCTACAGGCTTGTTGTTATCTCATTCACCCACTCTCCCTATAACACCACTGAATAATGGACTAAGGAACTGTATATAGGGTATATGGGGTGAAACAGGTCAAAAAGGCAGTGCAGGTGCACAAGCAGACATCGACCTTCAGAATCTGCAATCAAATCTCAAACCTCTTGTGATGCAGTTATTGCATGTACGAGTCAGGTTAAATCCAGAGTAGACAGACTACAGGTCATCATGGCGCATGGACATGATCTCTCCTTGCATCAGTCCCTCTAAGAAAATCTCAGTCAGCAGGGCCTTTGCTCAGCTCAGTCAGGATAGCTCCTCTCCACATGGGGCAGTCTTACTGAACAATTTTCACGCAAAACAGCAGTTGGTTATTATATTAGAGCTCAAGATGTAGGCCATTCCTCAATGGTAGTTGCAACAGTATGTCAAACTTCTGGAACGCTGCCTTTCTGAGGACAGGCTTTAGGACTTCCTTCAAAGGTCCAATTGAGGACAGGGTATTGGTTCTAAAGGGACAGTACTTAAGGGAAACTGGGCCCTTGCTTACCATCAGATCCACGTAAAATGGTTTGCCATAATTAAATCCTAACTATACAACCAAACAAAGAAAAGTATTTTGGGTCTTCTCGGGCTTGCTATGCTAGGAAAAGAGATAACAAATGATCAAAGGAATACTTTTTGGAAGGCCTTAGACTAGTTATTTCAAGTGGGGTGAAACTATTGCTGGTAGAACAGACCTTTTCTCTACACAAGCATCTGATTTAGACAGGCCCACAGTGAATGCCACTGCAGCCAAGAAATAAAACACCAACAAAAACTACTGTGGGGCCACAGAGGCATATGCCCGTTGTGGTTGCTCCAACAGCATGGAAGGTGGAGATACATTATTACTTGCAAGGAATGTCCACCATATACAACATGTGTTAACTACTCAAAAAGGATAATCTTCATAAAGCACTTAGGCTACTGACCTCCTGAAAATGGAATTCCTTCCCAGTTATAAACAAAAAAACATATTCGACCCTGCAATGATTAAGGAATGCAAGACTGATGCCTCAATCACACAAAATGTGCAATGCAAACAAATGATGGACAGAATGCTGAATAAATCATACATTCACCCCCAGTCAAGAGATCGAAGTTAATCCATCGTTCTTTTGCTCACCATGCCACCCCAGTTTAGACCCAGCCATATACAAATCAGTCTTGACCCTGTGCCTCATGAGAACAGTCCAGCCTGAACTGCCAAGCCAGGTCCTCCCTGGACTGGAAACAAGCATCTTGGGACCAGTTTCAGGGTATTACCCCTCATCAGCCAGGCTAGCTTGAATCCAGTGGCACAGGGAGCAAGGGACCCACGTCTGGGCATGCCCATCCCACTTAGGGCAAAAAGAGCAACGCAAACAAATGGATGGAATGCTGAATAAGTCATACATTCACCCCCAGTCAAGAGATCTGGGTTAATCCATTGTTCTTTTGCTCACCATGCCACCACAGTTTAGACCCAGCCATATGCAAATCAGTCTTGACCCTGGTCCTCATGGGAACAGTCCAGCCCGAACTGCCAAGCCTGGTCCTCAGAGGACTGGAAACAAGCATCCTGGGACCGGTTTCGGTCAATACTGATTTGCATAAGGCTGGGTTTAAACTGGAATGGCATGGGGAGCAAAAAAAACGATGGATTTAGGCCCCGATCTCTCTACTGGGGTGACTGTTTGATATTGATCTGCATTCTGTCCATCAATTGATCTTTTTGCATTTGTTACCCCGAGTGGGCCTGGTATGCTCAGACGTGGGTCCCGTGCTCTCCATGCCACTGGAGTCAAGCTGGCCTGGCTGATGAGGGGTGATGCCCCGAAACCATTCCTAGGATGCACTTTTCCAGTCCAGGAGGACCTAGGTTGGACTCTTCCCATGGGGAACAGGGTCAAGACTGATTTGCATATGGCTGGGTTTAAACTGGAATGACATGGGGAGCAAAAAAACGACGGATTTAGGCCCAGATCTGTGTACTGCAGTGAATGTTTGACATTGACCTGCATTCTGTCCATCAATTGATCTTTCTGCATCAATCACACAAAATATCATAATATGACTGGATTCTTAATTGACCATAAAATCACTTTATCCAACACATCAACACACTTGTCCAGTCAGCCAACTTTCATCTGCACTCCCTCAAAAACCTCAAACACCTAATGTCCGAAGAGAAAGACAGAAGAACCATCACAAAGGGAGAAAGCAGGAACCTGCAAGAGTAAGCTAAAGGGGCAAGGAGTGTTTAGTAGTGGATAAGGTGGATTCAAGACTACGTAGCCTTGGTATTCTGTTTGCTTGCCCTGGCTACGGGCTTCTGAGCAGAGCTTCTGCCACCGGCACTCAGGGGCAGATTTACAAGCCCCTTGCGCCACTTTTGCGTCCGTTTTAACATGGGAAAAGTGACGCAAAAGTGGCGCAAGGGGCTTGTAAATCTGCCCCTCAATCTTTTGCAAATTGAGCACAGGTAAAGTATACTTTTATCTTATAGCATAGCAGCAGTATATAAAACTTATAATAAATAATGCACAAGTTCTCCGTACATAACACCAACAATATGGCAAACTATCATACACTCTGGAGAAAACGAGGGAATCTAGTTATTAGGGAATTAACAAATTTTAAAAAGAGTTTTGGCAGACACTTCCCCGCCACACGGTACAGGTAAAATGGTCTGGGGTATAATATACCATTCATCTGCCAATCTCACCGTAGCCAGGCGAGGAGTCTGTAGATACCCTCCACTATGCAGTCCAACAAAGCCTGGTGCTCTGCGGGTGAAGTAATATACAACATGAAACACCACAAGTTAGTTAACTTTAAGCTATGAAAGAAAATGGGAGAAGAAAACCAGAAAAGTAAAAAAAGGGGAAGAATGCCACAGCTGCCTGCACAGCGTAAGGCCTTTCAACGCTGCCCTTTTACACAATTTAAATGGATAGTGCATCAAGGTAACAAGTGCAACAGCGGCTAAGTCTGAGGACCGGTGTGGCTGGACACACAAGCTGGGAGGTAGGAATGAAGTAATAGCTCAAAGGCACAGTAGATTGTTTGCTTTCTGCAGATGCTTCAGGAGTTGATTTGTACTGTAAAAACCTTGAAAGGGGGTGGGGGAATGTAAGAGAAAGAGAGCAAGAAGAAAGGGAGGAGAGCAGGGACTGCAAATGAGAGTGAGAGAAAGATGAGATGGTTGGAAGAAGCGAGTGTTAGTTTAAAAGGTGAATATTTATTGAGAAAGAGACAGTGATACAGAAATTATGGAAAGAGGGAGGCAGAGAGCTGCAATAGTTCAGAACCTACACAAACCTGGCAATACTTGTACCATTGCTTTGAAACAGTTACACCACAGAGAGATAAGGCGTCCAGATTTCTCCATATACATTGAATATCACGGATCCTGCCCCGGGTTTTCTTTTTAAAGCAGTTGCCTAGGAATACTGAGCAAAACGAAGAATGCCATTTATCTAGAATAATATGTAAAAATTATAACGTGATAAATTGTGGACTGCGTTCCTCAAAATCAGTAGTGAAGGCTCAACATTTTTGCATGTAATGAACTCCACGAGGCAAGAGAGTTAATACCCCGGGATCACAATGTGATCCATGAGAAGATGGAGCTTGAAGGAACGCAGGTCTTTTTGCATCCACAGTTAGCAAATTTAAGTTTGAGGTCAAGAGACTAACTTGACATCAGTTGAGACTGTCAAGACAAAATAATACTGTAAGACAAAATAATACTGTAAATACGTTCCTTGCATAATAATAACTGACAAGTCCCAGCACTGGACCAATTTCTTTAATAGTTAAGGTAACCAATACCAATCTTTTATACCTTCTCTACACATGGCTTTTTTCATTTTTTTTATTCCCCAGTCCTTTCTTCTATCTCCAGTTCCATTTTTAGGTCTCGCCTAGAACAGCGCACATGTTCTGCCGCTTGGGAGAGATATTGTTTACTACAAGGGGATTGGAGCCCACCCATTGCTTACCATTCATTGTTTTCACTGTCACTCTTATTTACTGCTTCCTAACTGGCCAGTATGTGCCAGTTTCACTTACTCTTCCTTCTATAAAGCAAGACCAGAGTACTGATTGCTTGACTTGGATTAGTGTCCTTCCGCTGCTTGCGCGGTGATTCGGGTACTATTTTCCTTTCTTCTTCCTCATTAACTGTGATGCTGCTGCTTCTTGCTCTTCTTCCTCGTGGTCCATGTTGTTTCTTCCCTCCCAATGTCTGTGTTCCTCCTTCTCTGACAACCCCTTGTCCATGCTGCGTCTTCCTTCCAATCTACCATCCTTCCGTTGTCTGTGTTGCTTCATTCCTCCAGCACAGACCAAGTCATAGCGCTTTTTTTAATACAACCGTTGTTCATGTTGCTTATTCCCTCCCTACTTTTGCTCATTCCGTCACACCCCCATCTGCCATAAGAAAAAAGGTGCTATGATGCAGCCAGCGCTGGCTACGTCACAGTGCTTTAAAAAAAAAAAAAAAAAATGTTTACTTTTACCCATGCAGCACAGCAGTCGTGGTGCTCTGCAATATAGCTAAAAGATATTGGAAAAGTCAAGAGCTCTCGCATAGGCGAGACCTATTGGCTTTGCCAATGTCAGTTATTTGTGGACCACCAAGTCAGCTACCTATAGCACCTACTTCTTTCCTGGAGTATTTTGTACTGTTATATAATGTAGTGCTTACTACCCTCTTCTACTCTGAAGCGCTTACCCACATGGGTACATGTTACACTATGTAGGGTGTATGCCTGGAAGGGAGTTGTCCTGGTTCATATCCTAAGTGGGAAGTGTTTCCATGTGCTGACCACCAAGGTGTGGTTACAGTGTTATGGAATGAAGCACTTAGCATGTGACACAGGAAGGGTCTATAAGACAGACGCACAGTTCATGATTAGTAGTATTCTGGAAGCCTTAATCACGACAAAAAGCGTACTGCGTCACAAAGTATTTACAAAAAGCCAACTGTGGCAAAATTGATTGCGGTGGTGTTGTTCATCCTTTCCCTTCCTCAAGTGCTAGTATTTTATTCTCCTTTTCCACTTCGATCTTGGACATCCCTCATTCCTTCCCTGAACACCTTATGCAACTTATAACTCATGCATACCTGCAAGCAGCTATGTAAGGCTGAAAAATATGAATGGTGAGCGGTCAAACAGCACCCAACGTGAAGCCACAGCAACTTGCTTTGCCAATACTTGTTTAGTTATTGAAAGCAAACAATAGTGGTGGTAATATCATTCATGTTAAAAGTGGTGGTAATGCTAGTAATCCTAGTTGTCATGGTAATAATAATCTTGGTGGTAACTGTGGTGTGTGGGTGTATGTATGTATGTATGTATATGAGACAGAAAAAAAAATCAATGTTTGATTATGAAGTGTCTTTTAGATTTAAAATAATATTTCGTACATTGCATTGTAGGCAATCCGTAGGAGGTGAAATGATGCACCAAATAACCAATAGGATGCAGATCCAAAGCACACCCTGTACATTTTAAATAATTGGCATCAAAGGTTTTTCTGTACTCTAAAGCCGTCTGTAGCTAGACCTAAAATCTGGACTGGATAAGTTACTCGCACATTTAACTTCAGAACCCTGCCTAGCATCACACTTGATGCACGTAGTCCCTCATAAGTAGCAACTTCCACCACAGAGACCAACTAAAAAATGTAAGGAACGCACTCCGCAACCTAGGGAACCCTACCAGGATTCATACAGAAAGCATATAACACCTTACACCATGACAGTCAAAAGATCCCATTTTAAGAAATTACTTGCTCTAGTCTTTCTCTTTTTTAAACCAGCACTGCATTATTCATGATAGGACCCGTTTTACTTTTCCCTCACAACATAGGGCTGCATATAATCCAAAGTGGTTAGTGTTGCTGCAAAGTATCCACAAGTCTACAGAAAGCACCCATAAACTCCAAGGAAAGCACACGCTGGCAAAACCACTCAGGACCAAGGCCAGACTGACCGTACTGTTCTAAAAGCACTGCAAAGTTCCTTGTATATCCAGCAGTTTTCCAGTAACAATAAGAGTCAAGAAAACTCTGGTGATTAAAGTATCTGCTGGAGAATTTCAAATAACATTGTTTGAGTCATGGGAAAAATATATAAAGACAAAGATCGAACAGAGGTGGAAACAGTCAAGTCAGCAGATAATGTTAACAAGGATCGGGAAAAAGACAAGGAAGGACAGAGAAAGGAGAATGCAAGGAAGAAAGGCGGAGAGTTACAAGATACAAGGGTAGGTATAGGTGGGATAGGGACTCCTAGTACACCAGTAGTCCATATAGAAGAATAAGGACAACAAAAACAAAGACAATTGGGGGATGTACACATGAAACTGCCCTACATGCGGGGATAAGATGCTTAAGGTACGCATTTGCTGGTAAGTACCAAACAGAATATATAGGCATGTGAGTACATTGAGATATTTAACCTCTTACACAAAGACATGAGTTGCAAGGAGTGGTTAAAGGCGGAGGACAGGGAGTTGGCAAACAAACTGCGTACCTATATACAGCTACATTTAATATTTATGCGAGCACTAGGTGCAAAAAACAGCCCGAAGGACGAGTTGGGCTGTGGAAAGAGATGGGAGTTTTGTCTAGTGGCAGTTTTGACTCATCTAAGGTAGCGCAGAGGGTTAATATGCCTGCTGCAAAGAACGTGTACCATGCATATCAAAGAGCAGTATTTTATGTGCATAGCTCAGTGGGTTACAGCTTTTGTCACAAAGATTCTTTAGTTACTGTGCAGTTCAGAAGTTACAATCATAATCTAGCACGGTGAGCTATGAACTGCCATCAAAGAGACACGCGCAAACCGCATGGTACAGGTTAGAAAGTTATCTTTTCTTCCCAGCCTTTCATTATCCTGATGTTGCTAAAAAAGGTTTGTTTGGGTACAAATAAATTCTTATTATTAATGTCAACCCTAGCCACTGTATTATGTTTTAAATCGGGAGTTTGTCCTTCTCCAGACCAAGCACTCTTAGAAAATGCCTACCAGTATGGATGACATGTGAATCCTACACCTTTTCCTTATGAAACATTTTCTATACACTGGTTTACACACGTTTGAGTGTGTGATGTAAAGTGCTCCGTCACCCTACACTTGTATGAGAGGTGCTATAAAACAAATGAAATACACCCGAGAGAGGGGCTATGGAGAGTTAAGAGGTGCTGTTTGTCAGTATCGGCTCCTCGAGGGAGTGCTGCGGGGCAGTGGGGCGGGGCAGGGGAGGGGCAGGGTGGAGTGTAGTAAACTACGGCATACGGCCGAACAGAGTTAAGTAACTAAATAAATAAAACAAATTACATTGCGCGCGCTGCATTGCCATTTGGCGTTGCAGCGGCGCAATGTAATTCGTTTTATTTATTTAGTTACTTAACTCTGTTCGGCCGTATGCCGTAGTTTACTACCCCCACCCTGCCCCTACCCTGCCCCTTCCCCGCCCCACAGCACTCCCTCGAGGAGCCGCTACTACTGTTTGTGATAGTGAGGGAATCATTGAAGAGCTCTAATAAAGATTGTCGTATCCTGTACAGTAAGGTCAGCATTTACTATACTTTAAAAGCTAATACAATTGAATATATATATATATATATATATATATATATGACAAATGTTTTGTAGAATGCGCCATTTCCCCCAAATTTTCTGGGGGAGGGGTGGGCCACAAAAAACCCTCCTTTGTAGCTGTAAGGCTCGCTCGCTGCACTCGCTATGCACCGTACGGGGGGCTGGTCTGCCAAACACACACAGACATTCCCAGACTCATGTCTGCCTTCTACCTCCTCCTCCAGCCGGAATAAACCTACTGTGTGTATATCTGATATCTGATTCTCACCTGGTAAAGGCGCTCTCCGAACACACACCCGGTGTTTTCGCTCTTGTTCGACCAAAGAGTTCTGCAGATTGGGCGGGGGACCTTTCTTCCTTCTACGGGTTATTATGTTACAATATATTACCGGCAAACCACACCCACTGCAGTAGGGACTCTCTGCCAAATATCAACTCCGTGAAAGCTGGGAGTGTCTGCAAAATACCAACCTAAACCGCGCTCTGACAGCGTAAAAATACGTTAGATTGCTAGAGAAATTCGCATAATTTACAAACGCCAAGAGCTGCGAAAGTGCACTGCTTCCTCAGTTGAACATCAACATAGCGGCCGTAGAATGTATGACAATGCTCTCAATTTAGGAGGTAAACAGTTTTTATTTTAAAAGCAAAAAAATATCTGCATGTTAACATTGTAACGGGACGAAAGAAGCCACTTCCTTGCACGCTATTTTTTCCTTCCTTCCCTGATTTCCCAGCCATCTGACGCATAACTAACTATACATTTAATCAAGATAACAGGGTGATCACCAGACTTGGAGGCAAATTCTGGGCACAGTGACAATAATATTTCCGGACAAATAGTAAAAATTCAAGATACAAATTCAGGACAGAAAGTGAATTTCACATACGAAGCCGAGGAAGTTAAGAAATAAAATAAAAATCGTAAACAGGCAGCCAAAACAAGTACAAGTCATGTGTGATATGCTGCTTCAGTCCAGGTTCTTTTTCTTTGAATTCTGGGACTTGTAGTTAGTTTATTCCATTATAAAGCAGGTCTACAGGTCCCAGAATTGAAAACAAAAATCCTGGCCAGGATATCCATATGAATATGTCTGCTTCTTCCCATAACTGCTTGATTTCCCCTAGTCTTGACATCAGCTGGTCCCATCTCGTCCCTCCTTTCAAATCCTCTAATTACAGCCTTATTCCCAACCAATCCCAGTAGTATTACTTGTTGTTGCTGTTCGCTTGCACTTATGGAGTGTCTCCTTACGAACTCCCATCCATTGCTAAACATTTATATACTATTGTCTTTATGGTCTCATATATCACTCCAACACTTCCCCAAGTGTTTTAACTCTTTCTCGTCCATCCCTTTCTGAAATCCCACCATTTCCACACCTATCTTAAAAGAGTGCGTTCCAAAGCTCCACTCCTTAAACAACATCATAAAACATACACAACTTGCCATGCTGTCACCCTACTTCCATCCCCCTGTGCATATAGTGGTCCCTTTTCATATCCTCTTTTCTTCAACCATTTTTTAAATTCCCGTACGTCATGTTCTCAACCCCAGCTTTGCCCATTGATGCCCAAGGGCACTTCCCTCTTTGATCCGTTTTACTCCTCATTAAGAATAGACATTACTCACTCCTTTGTATCTGCACATCCTACTTCTGAATTCCTCATGTAGCCCGAGCCAACCACCTCCGAAACCCTTAAAGCCCCAAATAATCGATGTAAAAACTAAACAAAACAGAAAGAATTCCCGAGCGAATGCAATGTGTGTGTTTCGTGAACCACCTCAAAGGATACCTTCTGTTATCAGCTTTATCTTTTGCTCTTCCCCGCCGAACCTTCCAAAATCCTCTATACCATTTCTTCTTTCACCGGTTCGAAACCCCAAAAACCGTTTGCCATAAAAGGCCATACCGGCCAGTTTCCCCCTATGGTAACTGGAGAGCATCCTCCGTCAATCAGAGTTACAACTTAGCACTCTGTATCTTCCTGTCTTAATCTTAAACCCATTTGCTCCCTAGCTTTGGGCTACAGATTGCACAAATTGAAGCCACACTGTTCTGTATGTCTTCCAGATTGAATTTGCAACTTAGCGCGCTGTAGGAAAGTAGGATCTGCTTCTTATGGTTACCCCCACTTTTTGTTTGATGTTGCACTGTTTTTGACTAGTCTGACTGGGATCCTGCTAATCAGGACCCCAGTCTATCTGCTTTCTCCTTTAAATTGTTACACATGTACTTTGGTACACTCCAGATTGGATACTGGGGTACCCTTATAAGTCCCTAGTATATGGTACCCATGTACCCAGGGCATAGGTACCCCAGAGGCCTCCCATGGGCTGAAGCATGTATTATGCCACCCATGAGAGGCCATGCAAAACTACAGGTCTGCTACTGCAACCTGTGTAAGATGGTGCTTGCGCCACTTACTTTAGATTTAGGTTCACTATATCTATAGGTCACTACACTTAAAACTTATAAGTCACCCCTATAGCAGGCCTTATCAATCCTAAAGGCAGGGTGCTGGGTTTTTAGTGAGAGGGTGCCCCTGCATGAGCAGAGCCTCTCTGCAGCCTGCGGAGACCATTCTCCCGGGTTGTCTGTGACTCAGCCGGACATATAGGTAGAGGTGCATTATAACCTCGCAGTAAGTGCTATCTCGAAAACGGCTGTATAGAAACATATCGTGTTTGGTATCAAACACCTTGGAATCATACCTCCACACCGGTAACCGGTGTGGGAGGTATGATTCCACCCTTCTGAAGCGAGCTTCGTGGGGTCACTGGTCTATCCGGTGCCAGCCTTCTCAACCCGGTCAGTACAAAATGGATGCTGCCGACCAGAGACACATTTCTGCCCTCCTGCTGCTGAGCCAAGCTCGAGCAGAAGGCGGCAGCACAATAGGCATCCTGTCACAGGGAGGCGTGACCACCCCCCAGACAGGATTTAGTGTATTGGGGCTGGGTGGGTGCACTCTGACAGTGCCTGAAAGTCTGCACTGGGGGCACATTTGGGGTCCCTGTGCATAGTCCAGCTCAAACCAGTTCTGGGAGCCATTGGCTCCTACTCTGGCGCGAAACTGGACAAAGGACATGGGTGTAACCACCCCTCTGTCCTGACCCTCCCCTAGGAGGGTCCCCTGAATCTGTCCAACCCCCTCCAGTGGGTACAAAAGGGCTTACCTGGCTGTGAGACTTTAGATTTTACGTGGACAAGATTCTACAAGAAGAAACCACTGACCTTCGACCGTCTGGACACTCTGGACTTCGCTGGACTCCCTCTCCGTCCCAAGCTTTGTCTGTGCCCTTGCTCCATACAGGCTCCGTGCAGAACCTGTGGTGCACTAAGGATAACTGAAGAATCTCCCTTGGAGTGAAGGAGTCACTCCCCTGCCCTAGCAGGCACCTTAACACAACTGACCGGTCTGCTGCTCCCAAGCTCCTGCGGACTCCGAAGATTTTAGCAACACAGGAGGTGGGTTTCTGAAGGTCCCTGAGGTCGATCTGCCCTCTCAGCAAGTTTGAGGCCAGTATCCCTCGTGGGGAGTGCATAACCCGAACCCCTGTGCACCGCGTCCATTTGCAGTTGCATATGCTTGCTGGCGATTCCCGAGCTTATGCATTGGACTCCGTGTAGTCCTGACCCTGAGCAGTATTTGCACCAAAGAACTCCGGCCTTCTCACACACAGTGCTCCGTGGGCTGGTACTTTGCAATCTTGCTTGAGGTCCCCTCGCAACTCCTGGTCATTCAGCCTGTGGGTCCTCCTGAGGGTCATCTTGATTTCTGTTGGGCTTTCCTGGTTGCTCCAGACGTGCCCTGACTCCCCATTGCTTGGTGAGTCACCTGGACCTTGCTGGTCCACACCGTAACCTACTTGACCTTCTTGCATGGGTTGCTTTTGCCAAGGCTTGTTGGTGCTCCAGCCAGACACCGACCCCTCAGCACTCGACATACTTCGTGGGACAGCTCGTAACTGGCTCCTGGTCACCCTCGATTTCTCCTGGTCCTCGTGGCTGCAGAGTCAAGCATCCCTTCTTCGCACCTGAAGCACCCGACATCGGTGGGCATTCGTCTACCGAGCCCCTGGTCACTCTGAAGTGACCCAGACTCTGTCCCCTCTGCTTTGAGGTTCCTTCCTTCCAGAATCCAGGCTTGGATTCCACCGGCCCCTTTTCACCTTCACGGCAGCAGTACTTCTTCACAGCCCTCCATTGAGAACAACGGCGGTTTCCGACACCACTCCAGATCTATGCACCCGGCTCCTCTGGGATAGGTAACTCGGGTACTACGGTATCCACGGGTGGGGTGGCTCTCCAACCTCTTAAGTTACAAAGGGTTTGCTTGAAGTCCTCCTAGAAAGGTCCTTAAACTTTAAAATTGTAACCGCGACTTCCCCATAGAATTGTACGGAGCCCGCGGTTGTGTTAGCACACTGCACCCGTTCTCCGTGGGGTCCCTATCTACTCACCTTGGGTGGTTCCTTGGGGTCCCAGCGATTCTACGTGCTCTAGACCTTGTCTTGACTCAAGTCGTGATTGTTATACCACTATTTTAGTATATGGTTTGGTCTCCCCCTCGAAACTGTGTACCTGTGGTACCTTGAGACAGTCCTGGCTTTATAGCCAACATCACTCAATTCAATTCTTTTTTAAGGTTTGGAACTCTAAATGAGGTCCACTTAAAAATTTCAGGAATAATCACAAGATAAGACAGAATTTTACATTATACATATAAAACCGTTACCATAAAATGTTGTTCCTAAAAATGACAAAAGGCATATCACTAAATTTTAAAGAAAAAAAAATGCAGCAGCATTTCATGAAAATTCAATTTCGTACAGACAAAGTCACGACCATGAGAACAGCAAAGGATATAACTTAGAGTAAAGAAAATAAAGAGAATATATAGTTATAACGGAAACTTCTTTAAACCTAGCAGAAACAGTCAAGTGCAAAATTCTGCGGGTAGTATAAAGATACTAAAGGAAACAATATTAAAAAAGATGAAGACAAAAATTACAATGAAATTGGATTTTGAAATACAGTTAAAATTCCTTTACCACAACAAATAAATAGAATTAATTATGTACACCATTCAATAGAGATACATGAAGAAAGTGGGTGACATAAATTCAAATTAGTCAAACCTGCGAGTAATAGAAACTTCATTCAAACTAGCAGCAACAGTTGAGTGCAAAATTCAGCTAAAGATATAGGTATACTAGAATAAACAATAAAAGAAGATAAAGACAGATAGCACAATGAAGATGGATATAGCGGGCCAAGAGATTGCAACTGTTGCCTATGCAGTGCGTCTCCTGAAGTAGAAGAACAGCTGGGGCCTTCTTGTGGACTCAGCGTAGTATCACCATCCTATTAACCTCTTCAAGCAACACATTACAAATCCAAAATAATAATTTATATTGAGTGACTTCATGCCTGAGTGTCATGGTGGGTCATGTGGTATGGACGGCAGGTCCTGGGGGATGTGTACTGCACGTGGTGTGTTGTGGTAAGCTTCTCCCCAACTTCCCCACCTAACACTTGTAAACCTGAGGGATCTGTCTCCCCGGAATCAAATAGAAACATTAAAAACAGTAACAGAGATAGTATCAATCACAAATGTCTAATGCAGCAGCAGGTGGAGCGCCCGCCTCGCCAGACAGCCATTGCGTCGATATCGGAATTGGATGCCCCTAACAGCATCAAGTCTAGCATTTACTTACTGAGAATCCACCAGCCGGTTGTGGGCCGCAGACCCTTTAGTCTGCATCCATCTGTTAGAGCGACCTGCTGTCTTCTGGCATCCTAGGGTTCCTGCCTGGTGTCCTAGTCCGATGGGAGCTCATTACAGCGCATTCCGCCATTGGGACAGCAGGGCAATAATCTTTTGAAGTCGCAGAGACTGCCTGGGACAAGTCCTCAGAAAGCACCATCACTTTTATTACCTTTCCTCAGTTTAGCATCCAGCTATGTATTTTTATAGCTATGCATTGGTTCCTTGTCTGCTTTCTACCTACTTCGGTGTTCTGGAAAAGGGAAAGTTTGTGTATTCCAGACCTGTGTCAATTCAGGCTGCGGCAGACGGGATTCTTAGCAGTAAAGACATACCGATATTATTCTGGTGTATCTTTGTTTCTTTTAGCACATTTGTATTGAGTTTTATTATATTCAGATAATGCAACACAAAAGACGGAATAGTGATACATCTTGTGCACCTGATTCCTACAGTTATAACAAGCACCACCTTTATCAGCACGTAATCCACCCATCCACGAAATCCACCCATACCTACCCCAGTAACCTACTGTTTAAATTGTAGTGAGCCATCCATCCACTATAATACTTTGTTACACTCTACAGCCTCAGGTCCGGAGGTAAAAAATAAAGGTGCAACCAGCGCTCGTGGTTGATTGCAGGTAACCCAGAAGTGTGTCTGGTATTCGTTGTTTGCCACCGTCTAGATAGGCCCCAAATAGTTAGTGCACCCATATACCCAGGGGCACTTTACATAAATGTTGTCTGGCTGAATGGTACAGGTTTCATCATCCAAAATAAACAACCTACACTAGCTGGGCTCGCCGGGATGCCTCTATAGTTAGCCCACTCTCCCCAACCCAAATCTTCTGGTGTTTGTGGGCGTACCCCTAGGCCCGGAACACCAGCCTTTCAAGGCCCATGCAATGATCTAATCCTTTCGTCCACCCTTCTAAAGGGGGGTGGCTCGAGTCTTTCCCTTTCTGTTCAATGCCCTTCTTAGTCAAGTCTAGCGTTCTTATAATGCGCATGGCTACCCGGAGGCCTCCCAACGCTAGAACAGACTTCGCAGGTCGTCAGATAGCCGCAGAGTTGAAAGTTTAGTAGCTAAACAGTCACGTTTTAAAGGCTTTCCACAAGGAAAGCTCACGCTCCAGTTGGCGTAACTCTGAAGGTAGGGCATTCCAGAGTTTAGGAGCCAAGTAGTCCATTGAACGGCCTCCCTATCGGGATCTGCAGATCTTGGGGACATTCAACAAATGTGACGATGAGGATCTAAGGAGCCTCCCTGGCTTGTAAGGGGTGAGGGCAAAAGGTCTTAATAGTATTGGGCCTTTTTTTGAGTGCTTATGCATAATTGCACTCGACGCTCCACCGGGAGCCTGTGAAGTTCCTCTAGGGCCTTTTTGGCAGACAGATGTCTCGGGATGTTAATAAGGAGCATAGCAGCAACGTTCTGGAAAACATTTAACCACGTATTGGGGCGCGCCAAGGTACAGGGCATTCCTGTAGTCCAGACGTGATAACACAAGGCCCTGAGCGATCAGTCTTCTGGCTGTGAAGGGGAAAAGAGGGAGGACCTTTCTCAGCAGTCTCAGGATGCCAGAGCAGCTGGCAGTGAGTTTTTTTGCTTGGTGGTCCATCGTGAGGCTGGAATCCAGCCACATCTCAAGGCTCTTTATCAAGCTTTTAGGGCTAGAGAGCCTACTTATCCACAAATAAGCCAGCAAAGCCATCATATATTTGTTGCTCTTTAAGTCATCATTGATGTACAGCAGCGCCATTTTAGGGTCATGTGGGAGTGCCACCCCAATACCTCTCCCAACGTGGAGAGCACTCATCCCAGAAAGGGGCAATTCCTACACAACCCCAAAATGTATATACCAAATCGCCATTGTTCCTCAAAAACCAGATTTAAACCGCCAATTCTATTACTCTCATTCTCCAAAGTAAGTCTATGTCGAGTAAAACATGCAGGATGTAGAATCTTAAGCTGAATCACACCGAACTGGGATGCAATCACACTCTCTCTAGACAATAGCAAAATTGAGGGAAGCACTCAAAATGTCATACAGTCCTTAATCACATTATGAAGTCAAAATTCATAAAGATTCGAAATCAGCAGTTTGTGATGTTGGGAACATTTCAGTTCTTGCAAGACCCACCCAATAAATTCCTTTCGTAGTCTTTGTATGTATAATTTTTTTTATAATTTCATTCTTCAGATGTAATTTCCACTCGTTACAATCAGTGTGTCAGCACAGCTAATGCGCTCCGTCCCATAAAAAAACGTTATCAGAGATTAATACGGTTGGACACCATTAGGATGTCATCACCATATCAAATCTTCTTTCTAATATATTCCAAATTTACAATCTGTGCGAGTAGGAGGAGTCCCAATGAATCCTTCAACAACCCAAGACTCGCCAAAGACATTTTCCTTTATTACAAGGGCACTGGAGGTGGAGTCCACAGCTGGTCTCTGGCGGGAGGAAGGAGCCTGTGGGACCTAAAGCTGAGCAGATGTGTGTAGAGATCTCTTTCCTTCGGTCTGGGATGGTGAAGGTGACAATCGGAGGCCTGAGCTGATGTATGTGGTTCAAATTTCATGTTGACAGACTCTCGTGGCGAGGCCAGGGCCTCTCTCCTGTCATCTTTAGTCAAGGGCCTCAGATCCCTCCAGCAGGCATCCCGCAAAAAGTTAGAGAGTCAGGAGCATTGTTCTGCAAGGACTGTGTTATATCCTCTTAAGTGTTATTGTATGTTATCCAGCCTAGCTGTCTCCTAGCTGCTCAGCCAGAGTGAGAGATGGTATTGGAATGTTGGTGTGACTGTGATGAATGGAATGCCTGGGTGCCTGTGTGGATGAGTGGTGACAGTTGGAAATGGGCTGAGCAGCAGGGAGGCTGCTCCTGTTGGGGCTGGAGTAAGGGCTGGCAACTGGAATAAAGACTGATGTATATATTTACATGGAACCAATAAAGAAACCAACAAAACTCTTCCTGGCTACCTGTCTTAAGACACAACATATTTTGGCAACGACCTGGACTTGGACTCAAGCGCTATTCAAGATTAAAAAGCGGTCTACAAATGGACAAGGATATACTACAGAAATCAAGAGCAACTACAAGAATCAAGAGTAACTACAAAAAGCAAGTTTGGAGCTACAGGCTAGCCAGCCCCACCAGTGTCCTTGTCAACGGACAGCCCCTGCTTGGCCATGTGCTCCATTGGACTTACAAAAAGGACTTTGATGCTAGTGAGTAGGTGGGGTAAGGCTCACTACTACCACATGTGTGTGATCCTGACACATTGTTCTTCACAAGTGTCTTGGCATGTGCACAGGATCGAGATGTTTTTATACAATGCGACGAGTGGCTGCACAGAAGGAATATTTAACCGTGATTTACTTTGTTTGAGGCAAGTTGTATTTTGTCTCAATGCAAGGACGTCCAAGGGGCCACACAGGATCAACATGGTTTGTGTCAAGTTTTGTTTTTGGAAACCCCTTTACATGCGATTGTTCCCTGCAGCTGCTGGTCTACAAAATGTGAATGTATGCCGTTTTCAGCACACGCAAGGGATATATGATGTCTAACACGAGTGGGACTTTTGCGGTGTGGGCATCTATGTGTCAGCTTTACAGTAAGTTCTTTTTGGTCATTGGAGTACAGTCAAATTGCCTGCCACACTAGGGGAGCTTTGTTTTGTGCGCTTTGGATCGCACTTGCAGCCTTCTGGTGGGATTTCTGTGGATCCTGTGGCAAATGCTCGGTACTGCCCAATTTAGTTGGCCTGGTTAATGGGAAATTTTGGTGTGTGGCTTTTCAGGCAGTTCAACCGCCGCACACCATTTAAAAAACTTAGGCACGAGTCATATGCTGCATGCGCTCGCTTGCCTTCTACTTCAGGTTCACAAGCAGTTTCTTCAGCCAAGAGGATCTTGGATTTCCTGTTATGATGTTCCACGCAGATCTGTGTGATGGCAGGTGACGCTTTGGTGCACTGAGGAGCCGTGAGCCATCCGGCGCGACGTAAGTTAGTGTGCCGCCATTTAGGACTTTCGGCACAGCACAATTCCCAGAGTTGTGAGTGGACACAAGGTGCCTGTCGTCCAAGAAGTGTGCAACAATGGTTTGGGTTACAAAGGCAGATGCAGCGTCAATCAGTTTTTGCTAATCAATTAAGAGGTCATTTTCTGCTCTACCGGCAATTATCGATGTATGGATGGCGAAACAGTCGGTGTCTCCGTGACTGGCTTAAAGTGTACTCTTCCAATTGGTATGAGGAGGAGTGGACAAGTTCTGGAGATTAGAGGCTCACAAACAGTGGACATATATTTGAAGGTATTTTTCGTATTTACGCTAGCTAGACAGCATGCGAGTTCACAAGCGTCATCCTTCAAAAAAAGTTATTGACTTGCTTATCTGTTCTTCAAGAAGAGCTCATTTTATTTTGTGTGGCTATGTAATATTTCTATGCCAGCACATTACTCACCATTCTTGTTATGCTGACATTTGGTTATTCCATGATTACATTATACATTTAGTTTTGATTAAATAATCTACAAGCAAGTCTACACGTCGGACAAGCACACTAGTTGAAAAGAACACATGTGAATTATGTGGTGTTGCTCACCTGAGTTTGTTGGTGGCTACTTGGTTTTCCAGTCTGCACGTTTAGTCACTAATCTTACTTACATGGGTGGTGCACAAGACTAGTGTGTGCTTAAGGTTGTAGTACTCGGGTGAGTGGTCGCTCACCGGCGTAAGTGTCAAGTTTAAAAAACATTACAAGATGTATTCGTGAACAGTTTGCATTACTTAAAGTTCATTTCTAGTAAAGGTTTGTGATGCCACAGTTTATGCCTTTTTACACTTAGGTGGCATTTGAATTAGAGTGGGTGGTAGTCACTTTACATTTCTTTACATGAAGGATGGTTATGGTTACACCTTACACTGTTCTCCCTTACGCTTGGGTGGTTCTTGTCTTGGTGGGTGGTTCCCCACTTCTCTGTGGTTCACACTACGTTTTATTTGGTGTCGTGTTTATGTGTGTAAGTCGCCTTGCGCTGCACGTCTTGTCGGTTTGTGTGTAAGTCGCCCTGCGCCTCACATGTTTTTGTCTTGTGTGTAAGTCGCCCGCGCCTCACATGTTGTAGTCTTGTGTGTAAGTCGCTCCGCGCCTCACGTATTTCTGTTTTGTGTGTAAGTTGCACTGCGCCTCACGTGTTGTTCTGAGTAAGTCGCCCTGCGCTTCACGTCGTTGTTGTGGTGTTTAAGTCGCCTCGTGCCTCACTGTGTGTGCACTCTGTGTAGTTCATCCTGTGCTACACGTGTGTTTCGTCTCTCCCTACTCTGGGTTGGTCTTTGGGTTTTGTCCCTTACATGTTGGCTTCACCCTTTTGCCTTTTGGTCTTGGGTGTTTGTCTTGGGGTGTGGCCCACCCTTCACTACATTTTTGGAAATTGTTTATTGGGAAGGATGGGTTAATGGTTTGTCGATGTTTTATCTTGCTTGCCATTCTTTTCCTTTTCCTTCTAGTTTCGCAGTGTTCTTACTCTTGTGAAGTTGTAGTTTTGCTTCCCTGAGTTAGAACGTTTTCTTCTTCTGTATATTTTCTTCTTGTTTATAGTTATTCCCTTGTTTTCTCACACTTTCATTTTTGTTTAAAAGGAAGGGGATAATGTTATATCCTCTTAAGTGTTATTATATGTTATCCAGCCTAGCTGTCTCCTAGCTGCTCAGCCAGAGTGAGAGATGGTATTGGAATGTTGGTGTGACTGTGATGAATGGAATGCCTGGGTGCCTGTGTGGAAGAGTGGTGACAGTTGGAGATGGGCTGAGCAGCAGGGAGGCTGCTCCTGGTGGGGCTGGAGTAAGGGCTGGCAACTGGAATAAAGACTGATGTATATATTTATATGGAACCAATAAAGAAACCAACAAAACTCTTCCTGGCTACCTGTCTTAAGACACAACAGACTGGTATATCTGCAAGAGTTTGTGTTCCTGCAGGTCCTTCTTTATGACCTAAGCCTCTAACAAACTAAAGTCCGGTAGCTCCGTAAGTCCTGCTATGTAAGGTTTTAGGGCATGCCGGAGCTGCAGGTACCTAACAAATTGACTTTGGTGCCAGTCAATCTCCTCCTGCAGGGTGACAAAGGATTTCATCACCACTCCGGACATTACACCCCCCTTCTCCATGGATTCCCTCACCACCACTCTCCAACAGTGCCCCTGATCTCTCCATATCCCCCCTCTCACACATGCATTTCATTTGTTTTAAAGCACTACTCATACCAGTGTAGGGCGTCAAAACACTACATCACACACACATTATGCACAGACAATTAATCATAAATGTTTAAATCAATCTGTAGGAAATGTTACATAAGACGATGAGGATCACAAGGTGTATGAATCACATGTTCTAACCTATACCATGCTGTTTGCATGCAGCTTTATGTTGACAATTTATGGGTCATTGTGCAATATTAGGATTGCAAGTTTTGAATTGCAAGTAACAAAAGGATCTCTGTGACAAAAGCAGTAAACCACTGAGCTATTCTCATATAATACAGTTCTGTGTTATGCATTGTACACATTCTTTGCAGCTGGCCTACTAACCTTCTGCATTACTTTATGATGAGTCAAAACTGCCACTAGACAAAACTTTGGTCTCTCTCCAGCAGGAACATCAATCACCAGAGTTATCTTGACATTTTTATTGTTGCCTGAAAACTGCTGGACATACAAGGAACTCTGGAGCAGGTGCTTTTCAACCTATAAGTTATTTCTTGACAAAGCGCCCCCGAGTGATGTCATCAGTGATGTCACTGACCATGTCATGACTGATGTAATATGTGAGGTCATAAGTAGTACATTGCCGGGTCGTGAGTTATAGTCAGCTCAGCTAACTAGAAGTGCTGAATTTCTCTGGTTTTGTACGAGTGAAACCTGAACCTAACTATAATGTCTGTTACCTTTGATTTTTTCAGTGAATTTCTAAGTTTTTTTGTATTCTATTTCCTAACTATAATGTCCCTGTAACCTTTGCTTTTTTTCAGTGAATATATATATATATATATATATATATATATTCACTGAAAAAACCATAGGTTTCAGGCACGTTATAGTTAGAAATTTGCATTTAAAAAACCTTAGAAATTCACTGAAAAAACCATAAGGTTTTAGGGACAGTTATAGTTAGTTGGACATTGCACTCGTACAAAACCCGTGAAATTCCCCCGTTATAGTTAGTTCAGGTAACTATAACTCGCGCCCCGCAATGCACTGCTGATGACGTCACATATTACATCACTCATTACATGGTCAGTGACATCACTGATGACATCACTGATGACATCTCAAATGACATCACTGATGACATCACTGATGACATCATCCAGTGACTGTGTGTTTCTGTAAAGTTTAAATATGTTTAATATATTTAGGGAAAGGCGTATTGAAGAATGAGTGGGTGTAGAAGCGCCTGAATGGATGATTTAGTAGGTGCGTGACTGAGTCTATAAGTGAGTGATTAAACGTATCTTACTGGATGCATGGGTGAGTGACTAAACTGTGTGAATGTCTGTATCCGTCTGTCTGTTGTTGTGTAAGCAACTGCATGGGTTTCTGACTAGCTAAATGAGTGTCTATATGGGTTATGGATTGGTTCTCTGAGTATCTGTATGGGTGCCTCAGTGTTTGTGTGGGTGGGGTGTGTGTGACTCTGTGCATAGATGTGTGAGTGGGTGATTCACTGGGTGCATGGTTTCAAGAGTGCGTCTGTGATGGACTGTATGGGTGGGTGAGTGTGTGTATGGGTGTGTTAGTGATTGAATGTATATCTCAGTGGTACATGTGTGAGTAACTACATATGTGAAAGGCAGTATATATGTGTGTTGGAGTATATAAATGGCTATAAGTGAGAGTGTGTGATTGTGAGAGTGGCTATATGGATGAGTGTGTGCTTGCATCAGTGATTGCATAGGAGCGTAAGAATGTGCTAGTATTTTTATGAGTAAGTGAGCTGGTGTGTATAACTGTATAGGTGAGTAAATTGGAGTGTGATTAATTATTTGCATGACTGACTAGGTGTGTGAATACCTCTATGGATGAGTTGTGTTGTGTGAGTGTTTATATAGGTGTATGAGTGCATATGATAGTCCTGTACTGAGTGACTGTAAGTATGAGTGACTGTACGGGTGAGTGAGTAGATGTGTGTGTGTAGACCTAAGAATCAGTGAGTGGGTATGTACTTATTGGTATTGGAGTGTGTATGGTTTTGAGAATGGCAGTCTGTAATTTAGAGTGGGTGTTTCAAAACTTATATTAGGGTGTGAGAAGATGCATTACATTCTCACATGGATGATGTCATCAGTGATGTCATCAGTGATGTCATTTGAGATGTCATCAGTGATGTCATCAGTGATGTCACTGACCATGTCATGAGTGATGTAATATGTGACGTCATCAGCAGTGCATTGCGGGGCGCGAGTTATAGTTACCTGAACTAACTATAACGGGGGAATTTCACTGGTTTTGTACGAGTGCAATGTCCAACTAACTATAACTGTCCCTAAAACCTTATGGTTTTTTCAGTGAATTTCTAAGGTTTTTTAAATGCAAATTTCTAATTATAACGTGCCTGAAACCTATGGTTTTTTCAGTGAATTTCAAAGGTTTTTAAATGCTAATTTCTAACTATAACGTGTCTGAAACCTATGGTTTTTTCAGTGAATTTCAAAGGTTTTTTAAATGCTAATTCCTAACTATAACATCTCTGAAACCTACGTTTTTTTCAGTGAATTTCAAAGGTTTTGTAAATGACAATTTTTAAATGTATTAATTGTTATATTTATTTTTTCATACTGATTTACTACATTTTTAGAAACATTTTTTTTTACATATTTTATTTTTTAAATTACATTGTAATTACATTATACATTACAAAAAATACTTTCTCAGAATGAATTACTTTAGTTTAAATACTTTGCACATAGGCAATTGACTTTTAAGTACAGTAGTTACAGTTGTTGCAATGGGCAACACATTTTCAAACACAATGCAACATTCAGCTCAATGTGAATTTCTAGTTAAATGCAATTAGTTACTTTATGGATTACTTTTCTAACCACAGGACTGGATCCTAGATTCAGTCCTGGGACATCTCCTGTAAACAGTTGAGTAAAAGCGTTTTGGTTACAGTAGTGATTTTTAAGGAATATTATTGTATTTTAAAAGTTGACACTTAGAAACTTTTTCTCATAGAATCACCAATGTTATCCTATGGAAGGAAATTCACTTAGCAGGTAAAAACTGTTATCGTTACTTTTTCTTACTCAGTGTTGGATCCTGGATCCAGCACTGGTGCATCTCCTGTAAACAGTTGAAAGAATGCGTTTAAGTCATACAGGCGATTTTTAAGGAATATTTGTAGTTTGTGAAAATCGACACTTTGAAACTTTTCAGCTGAAAACCAGACAATGGATTCCTATGGAAGAAAATATAAGTTACTGGTAAGTACGGTTAAAATTACTTTTCAGGGTCAGTGCTGGGCTAAAAGATGCAGCACTGAGGTCTCTCCTGATAACAGGTGAGTAAATCGGAATTCATATTTCGGCTGATTTTAGAGGAATATTTTAAAGTTCCAAAACTCCACACTTAGAAGAATTTCCAAGTGAAACCAGTCAATGTTAGCCTATGGAAGGAAATTCAAGTTACTGGTAAGTACGGTTAAAATTACTTTTCAGGACCAGTACTGGGCTGAAAGATACAGCACTGAGGTCTCTCCTGATAACAGGTGAGTAAATCGGAATTCGTATTTCGGCTGATTTTAGAGGAATATTTGTATGTTTCAAAAATCAACACTTAGAAACTTTTTCAGCAAAAAGCAGGCAATGATATCCTATGGAAGGAAATTCAAGTTACTGGTAAGTACGGTTAAAATTACTTTTCAGGATTAGTACTGGGCTGAAAGATGCAGCACTGAGGTCTCTCCTGATAACAGGTGAGTAAATCCGAAGTCGTAGTTAGGCAGATTTTAGAGGAATATTTGCACAATGGTGAAGGGAGGGGCGGGGCCTGAGGTGACATCTGTGCAAACGCGCCCCGTGGCGCGTTTTAAGTTGGGGGATTAAGTCCCCTTGAATCATGAGGGTCCCTAGGGGCCAACTAGCCCACCAGGAACCTCCAGTATGCGCCAGGGGCTGCGTTGTAGAGACGTGTAGAGAGGCCACACCCCTTTTTACACCTCTCTGCAACGCAGCTCTGTGGCGCTTTCTGGATGTACCTGTTGGGCTAGTTGGCCCCAAGGACCCTCAGGATTGAAGGGGATTTAATTCCCCATCTTAAAACGCGCCACAGGGCCTGTTTGCACACATGTCACCTGAAGCCCCGCCCCCTCCCTTCACCACTGTGCAAACGCGCCCGTGGCGCGTTTTAAGTTGGGGGATTAAGTCCCCTTGAATCCTGAGGGTTCCTGGGGGCCAACTAGCCCACCATGTACCTCCAAAAGCGCCACAGAGCTGCGTTGCAGAGAGGTGTATAAAGGGGCGTGGCCTCTGTACACCTCTCTGCAACGCAGCCCCTAGCGCATACTGGAGGTTCCTGGTGGGCTAGTTGGCCCCAGGACCCCAGTATTCAAGGGGAATTACTTCCCCATCTGCAAACGCGCCAGGGGCGCGTTTGCAGAGTGGTAAAGGAAGGGGGCAAGGCCTGCGGCCCGATCGTTTTTTTTTTTTTTTTTCCCTGAAGGGGGGCTGTGTGGCCCCCCTTCCTTTTTCTTATTTTTGGGCCCTGGGGACCCCATCCCCCAGGGCCTTACCCCCTTTTTTTTTTTTTATTAAAATTAAACTGGAAGGGGGCCGCGTGGCCCCCCTCCCCTGGCCGAAAACTGCCCCGGGGACCCCATCCCCCGGGGCATGGCCACACTAACATTCCTTTTTAAGGAGGGGGGCTGCGTGGCCCCCCTCCTCAGGCCTCCTTTTGCCCCGGGGACCCCATCCCCCGGGGCAGGCCTTTTTTTTTTTTTTTTTAAATAATTTCTGGGGAGGGGGCCGCGTGGCCCCCACTCCCGAGACACTATGGCCCCGGGGACACCATCCCCCGGAGCCTGGCCTCTGGTTGGGGACTGTGGGGGGTCCCCAAACCCCCCACAGTCCCGCCGGCTCCCCGTGTCCTAAGGGAGCCGGTATTGCTTTCCACACGGGGAGCAGCTAACATGCTGCTCCCCGTGTGAAAAGCAATTGTCTTTGGATATTGGAAGCGAGACAGGTTTCCCTGCTCTCTCTTCCAATATCCAAAGCAGTTTGCAATGACAGGACGGGAGCCACGAGGCTCCGTCCTGTCATTACAAACAGCAGTGTCCCGGGGTAGGCACCCCGGGACACTGCAGGAGCCGGCCCTGGGGGTGGCGGTCCCCAGGGCCACCACAGGCTCCAGGAGGGGGCCGCGCGGCCCCCTCCCCACATCAGCAAAGCCCCGGGGAGGTGGTGGTCCCCGGGGCTTCGGAGGTCCAAAACGGACCCCCATTTTAATTTGTTAGTGCCCCGGGAGGTTGCGGTCCCCGGGGCGTGTGGGAGGCTCGAGCCCCCACACTGCAAAAAGTTTTTAAAAAAAGAAGCCCCGGGGAGGTGGTGGTCCCCGGGGCTGCGGGAGGACTCAGAGCCCTCCCGCACCATTTTAAAAAGAAAGCCCCGGGGGTGGCGGTCCCCGGGGCTTGGGGGGCCCTTTGAGGCCCCCCATACATAAATTTAACCCCCCCACCATGCCCCCGGGACTTGGGCCACCCGGGGGCAAAATACAATCGAAGCGCGGGAGACCGCCCTTCGATTTTTTTTTTTATCGGCAGGATCCGCGCACCCTGAGCGCATCCTGCCGATTTAAAAAAAAAAAAATGCTTTTTTCTGCCCAGGGGGTCCTTGTGGGACCCCCTGAGCAGACCTAGGGGGTCAGGGTGTTTCTACCCTGCCCCCTTTGTGCGTTTTGCGCACTTTTTGTACTGCTTTCTTGTTCCTCTGTTCTACCGAGGAACAAGATGGCTGCCAACACTTCCTGGTTTGGAGTGTTGACAGTCAATTAGCAGACAGCTCGTGATCGGGAGGGTGCGCGAATCCGACGCGGCCATAGATATATATGTACTTTTACTTTTGATTTTCTCAGCAACTACTGAACGGATTTACACCATTTAACAAAAGGGTTCTTTCTGAACCAAGAACTACCTCTTTGCCAAATTTGGTGTAATTCCGTTCAGCAGTTCAGGCTGTAGCCGCGTCTAAAGTTTCCTATGGGAAATTGAGTTTTTGACTCTTATTTTTTTAATTTCTCCGCAACTACTGAACGGATTTACACCATTTAACAAAAGGGTTCTTTCTGAACCAAGAACTACCTCTTTGCCAAATTTGGTGTAATTCCGTTCAGCAGTTCGAGGCTGTAGCCGTGTCTAAAGTTTCCTATGGGAAAATGAATGGGGAAAACACGTTTTGGGACCCCCTTTTTTCTCGGCCCCCGCTTGACGAATCACCCTGAGACTTTCAGGGTAGGAGCGGACCGGAGCGGGCCATAAAGTTTGAAAATTTCGCGAAGATTCGTCAACCGACGCAAGAGTTATTTCAAATAGAATGTCGCGGATTTCCTATGGAAAATAGGTCCTAACTATAACTATCTACTGGCGACCGCCAGTAGATATATATATATATATATATATATATATATATATATATATATATATATATATATATATATATTCACTGAAAAAAACCATAGGTTTCAGACATGTTATAGTTGGGAATTAGCGTTTAAAAAACCTTTGAAATTCACTGAAAAAACCATAGGTTTCAGGCTTGTTATAGTTAGGAATTAGCATTTTAAAAACCTTTGAAATTCACTGAAAAAACCATAGGTTTCAGGCCTGTTATAGTTAGGGTTTAGCATTTAAAAAACCTTTGAAATTCACTGAAAAAACCATAGGTTTTAGGGAAAGTTATAGTTAGTTGGACATTGCACTCGTACAAAACCCGTGAAATTCCCCCGTTATAGTTAGTTCAGCTAACTATAACTCGCGCCCCGCAATGCACTGCTGATGACGTCACATATTACATCACTCATGACATGGTCAGTGACATCACTGATGACATCACTGACATCATCCAGTGACTGTGTGTTTCTGTAGAGTTTAAATATGTTTAATATATATAGGGAAAGGCGTATTGAAGAATGAGTGGGTGTATAAGCGTCTGAATGGATGATTTAGTAGGTGCGTGACTGAGTCTATAAGTGAGTGATTAAACGTATCTTACTGGATGCATGGGTGAGTGACTAAACTGTGTGAATGTCTGTATCCGTCTGTCTGTTGTTCTGTAAGCAGCTGCATGGGTTTCTGACTAGCTAAATGAGTGTCTATATGGGTTATGGATTGGTTCTCTGAGTATCTGTATGGGTGCCTCAGTGTTTGTGTGGGTGGGGTGTGTGTGACTCTGTGTATAGATGTGTGAGTGGGTGATTCACTGGGTGCATGGTTTCAAGAGTGCGTTTGTGATGGACTGTATGAGTGGGTGAGTGTGTGTATGGGTGTGTTAGTGATTGAATGTATATCTCAGTGGTACATGTGTGAGTAACTACATATGTGAAAGGCAGTATATATGTGTGTTGGAGTATATAAATGGCTATAAGTGAGAGTGTGTGATTGTGAGAGTGGCTATATGGATGAGTGTGTGCTTGCATCAGTGATTGCATAGGAGCGTAAGAATGTGCTAGTATTTTTATGAGTAAGTGAGCTGGTGTGTATAACTGTATAGGTGAGTAAATTGGAGTTTGATTAATTATTTGCATGACTGACTAGGTGTGTGAGTACCTCTATGGATGAGTTGCGTTGTGTGAGTGTTTATATAGGTGTATGAGTGCATATGATAGTCCTGTACTGAGTGACTGTAAGTATGAGTGACTGTACGGGTGAGTGAGTAGATGTGTGTGTGTAGACCTAAGAATCAGTGAGTGGGTATGTACTTATTGGTATTGGAGTGTGTATGGTTTTGAGAATGGCAGTCTGTAATTTAGAGTGGGTGTATCAAAAGTTATATTAGGGTGTGAGAAGATGCATTAAATTCTCACATGGATGATGTCATCAGTGATGTCATTTGAGATGTCATCAGTGATGTCATCAGTGATGTCATCAGTGATGTCACTGACCATGTCATGAGTGATGTAATATGTGACGTCATCATCAGTGCATTGCGGGGCGCGAGTTATAGTTAGCTGAACTAACTATAACGGGGGAATTTCACGGGTTTTGTACGAGTGCAATGTCCAACTAACTATAACTTTCCCTAAAACCTATGGTTTTTTCAGTGAATTTCAAAGGTTTTTTAAATGCTAAACCCTAACTATAACAGGCCTGAAACCTATGGTTTTTTCAGTGAATTTCAAAGGTTTTTAAAATGCTAATTCCTAACTATAACAAGCCTGAAACCTATGGTTTTTTCAGTGAATTTCAAAGGTTTTTTAAATGCTAATTCCTAACTATAACATGTCTGAAACCTATAGTTTTTTTCAGTGAATTTCAAAGGTTTTGTAAATGACAATTTTTAAATGTATTAATTGTTATATTTATTTTTTTTATACTGATTTACTACATTTTTTTAAACTATTTATTTTTAGATGTTTTATTTTTTAAATTACATTGTAATTACATTATACATTACATTACAAAATATACTTTATCAGAATGAATTACTTTATTTTAAATACTTTGCAAATAGGCAATAGACTTTTAAGTACAGTAGTTACAGTTGTTGCAATGGGCAACACAATTTCAAACACAATGCAACATTGAGCTCAATGTGAATTTCTAGCTAAATGCAATTAGTTACTTTATGGATTACTTTTCTAACCACAGGACTGGATCCTAGATTCAGTCCTGGGACATCTCCTGTAAACAGTTGAGTAAAAGTGTTTTGGTTACAGTAGTGATTTTTAAGGAATATTATTGTATTTTAAAAGTTGACACTTAGAAACATTTTCACATAGAATCACCAATGTTATCCTATGGGAGGAAATTCACTTAGCAGGTAAGTAGTGTTATCGTTACTTTTTCTTACTCAGTGGTGGATCCTGGATCCAGCACTGGTGCATCTCCTGTAAACAGTTGAAAGAATGCGTTTAAGTCATACAGGCAATTTTTAAGGAATATTTGTAGTTTGTGAAAATCAACACTTTGAAACTTTTCTGCTGAAAACCAGACAATGGATTCCTATGGAAGGAAATATAAGTTACTGGTAAGTACGGTTAAAATTACTTTTCAGGATCAGTACTGGGCTGAAAGATGCAGCACTGAGGTCTCTCCTGATAACAGGTGAGTAAATCGGAATTCGTATTTTGGCTGATTTTAGAGGAATATTTGTATGTTTCAAAAATCGACACAAACTTTTTCAGCAAAAAGCAGGCAATGATATCCTATGGAAGGAAATTCAAGTTACTGGTAAGTACGGTTAAAATTACTTTTCAGGATCAGTACTGGGCTGAAAGATGCAGCACTGAGGTCTCTCCTGATAACAGGTGAGTAAATCGGAATTCGTATTTCGGCTGATTTTAGAGGAATATTATAAAGTTCCAAAACTCCACACTTAGAAGAATTTCCAAGTGAAACCAGTCAATGTTAGCCAATGGAAGGAAATTCAAGTTACTGGTAAGTACGGTTAAAATTACTTTTCAGGATCAGTACTGGGCTGAAAGATGCAGCACTGAGGTCTCTCCTGATAACAGGTGAGTAAATAGGAATTTGTAGTTCGGCTGATTTTAGAGGAATATTTGCACAATGGTGAAGGGAGGGGCGGGGCCTGAGGTGACATCTGTGCAAACGCGCCCCGTGGCGCGTTTTAAGTTGGGGGATTAAGTCCCCTTGAATCATGAGGGTCCCTGGGGTCCAACTAGCCCACCCTGTACCTCCAGTATGCGCCAGGGAGCTGCGTTGCAGAGAGGTGTTCAGAGGCCACGCCCCTTTTTGCACCTCTCTGCAATGCAGCTCTGTGGCGCTTTCTGGATGTACCTGTTGGGCTAGTTGGCCCCAGGGACCCTCAGGATTGAAGGGGATTTAATTCCCCATCTTAAAACGCGCCAAGGGGCCTGTTTGCACACATGTCACCTGAAGCCCCGCCCCTCCCTTCACCACTGTGCAAACGCGCCCCGTGGCGCGTTTTAAGTTGGGGGATTAAGTCCCCTTGAATCCTGAGGGTCCCTGGAGTCCAACTAGCCCACCATGTACTTCTAAAAAGCGCCACAGAGCTGCGTTGCAGAGAGGTGTACACCTCTCTGCAACGCAGCCCCCTGGCGCATACTGGAGGTTCCTGGTGGGCTAGTTGGCCCCCAGGGACCCCCAGTATTCAAGGGGAATTACTTCCCCTTCTTAAAACGCGCCAGGGAGGGGGCTGCGTGGCCCCCCTTCCCTTGGCCACTTTTGGCCCCGGGGACCCCATCCCCCGGGGCCTGAGCATTTTATTTTATTTTTTTAATCAAAAAAAAAAAACGGGAAGGGGGCCGCGTGGCCCCCCTTCCCTGGGCCTGTATTGGCCCCGGGGACCCCATCCCCCGGGGCATGCCCTCGATTTTTATTTTTTTAATTTGGAGGGGGGCTGCGAGGCCCCCCTCCTCAGGCCATTTAAGGCCCCGGGGACCCCATCCCCCGGGGCCGGCCTTGCCCTTTTTTAAAATTTTTTTTAACATTTTTTAATTTGGGGAGGGGGGCTGCGTGGCCCCCCTCCCTGGCCACTTATGGCCCCGGGGACCCCATCCCCCGGGGCCTGGCCTCTGGTTGGGGACTGTGGGGGGGTCCCCAATCCCCCCACAGTCCCGCCGGCTCCCCGTGTCCTACGGGAGCCGGCATTGCTTTTCCACATGGGGAGCAGCTAACATGCTGCTCCCCATGTGGAAAAGCAATTGGGTTTGCATTTTGAAAGAGAGAGCAGGTTTCCTGCTCTCTCTTTCAAAATGCAAACCAAGTTTGCTATGACAGGACGGGAGCCGCGACACCCCGGGACACTGCAGGAGCCGGCCCTGGGGGGTGGCGGTCCCCAGGGCCATCAAGGGCTCCAGGAGGGGGGCCGCGCGGCCCCCCTCCCAACCATTTCACAGCCCCGGGGAGGTGGTGGTCCCCGGGGCTTTGGGGGTCCGTAACGGACCCCCATATTCAAATCTTTAGTGCCCCGGGGAGGTGGCGGTCCCCGGGGCGTGTGGGGGGGCTGGAGCCCCCCCACACAGGTCAAAATAATTTTTAAAAAAAGAAGCCCCGGGGGGTGGCGGTCCCCGGGGCTTGGGGGGCCTTAGAGGCCCCCCACATTAAATTTAAACCCCCCCAACCATGCCCCCGGGACTTGGCCCACCCGGGGGCAAATTAACATAGAAGCGCGGGAGACGCGGTTCGATTTTTTTTTTCTCGGCGGGATTCGCGCACCCTAAGCGCATCCCGCCGATTTTTTTAAAAAAAAATGCTTTTTTCTGCCCTGTGGGTCCTTGTGGGACACCCTGAGCAGACCTAGGGGGTCAGGGTGTTTCTACCCTGCCCCCTTTTTGTGCTTTGCGCACTTGTTTCTGTCCCTCGGTTCTACCGAGGGACAAAATGGCTGCCAACACTTCCTGATTTGGAGTGTTGACAGCCACTTGACAGCCAATTAGCATACAGCTCGTGATCGGGAGGGTACGCGGACCCTACTCGGCCATAGATATATATGTGACTTTACTTTTGATTTTCTCAGGAACTACTGAACGGATTTACACCATTTAAGCAAAAGGCACGACACTGAACCAAGGGCTACCTCTTTGCCAAATTTGGTGTAATTCCGTTCAGCAGTTCGGGCTGTAGCTGCGACTAAAGGTTCCTATGGAAAAATGAATGGGGAAAACCAGTTTTGGGACCCCCCCCTTTCTCGGCCCCCGCTTGACGAATCACCCCGAGACTTTCAGGATAGGAGCGGAGCGCCCCAACAAGTTGGAAACTTTCGCAAAGATTCGTCAACCGGCGCCAACGTTATTTCAAATAGAATGTCGCGGATTTCCTATGGATAATAGGTCCTAACTATAACTATCTACTGGCGACCGCCAGTAGATAATGTATATATATATATATATATATATATATATATATATATATATATATACAGGCACCACAACTACCCACTTGGGATGGACTTTTAAGTGACATTGTTGTGGAGATTTCAAAAGTAACTCACTGGAGGAAGACAAGAGCGCACTACCGATACCAGTAGGCCACGCAGGTGGCCACGCCCACAGGGGTGGGTATCATATTGAATCATGGTGCACTTAAACGGCGAAAGGTTCCTCCGCACTTCACTATCAGCCTATGACAAAGGGCAGAGGGCCCGAAACGCGTTGGCGAAAGGAACTTTGTTGATGTTGTTTTGCTCACCCATGCTGCAGTTCGCATTAAATGAGAGGCAAATCTACCTGTTGTTGGGCTCTTCTCTTTTGGGGCAACTCTTACGGTATATGTTAAACGGCTCGCCTAGCCATAGAAGAGCCCCGCCGTGCTTCAGTGGACCCGGGAGGTGCCAAACGGCGTGCTCCGCATCGGGACAGGTGCAGAGAATACGAACAATACTGAGTCAGCAGTCTAAGACAAGGCACCACAACTACCCACTTGGGATGGAATTTTAAGTGACATTGGTGTGGAGATTTCAAAAGTAACTCACTGGAGGAAGACAAGAGCGCACTACCGATACCATCAGGCCACGCAGGTGGCCACGCCCACAGGGGCGGGTATCGTATTGAATCATGGTGCACTTAAACGGCAAAAGGTTCCTCCACACTTCACTATCAGCCTATGACAAAGGGCCCGAAATGCTTTGGCGAAAGGAACTTTGTTGATGCTGTCTTGCTCACCCATGCTGCAGTTCGCATTAAATCAGAGGCAAATCTACCTGTTGTTGGGCTCTTCTCTTTTGGGGCAACTCTTGCGGTATATTATCTACTGGCGGTCGCCAGTAGATAGTTATAGCTAGGACCTATTTTCCATAGGAAATTCGCAACATTCTATTTCCAATACCTTTGGCGCCGGTTGACGAATCTTCGCGAAATTCTCAAAACTTATGGCCCGCTCCGGTCCGCTCCTATCCTGAAAGTTTCGGGGTGATTCGTCAAGTGGGGGCCGAGAAAAAAGGGGGTCCCAAAACGTGTTTTCCCCATGCAATTTTCCATAGGAACCTTTAGTCGCAGCTACAGCCCGAACTGCTGAACGGAATTACACCAAATTTGGCAAAAAGGTAGCCCTTGGTTCAGAGTCGTGCCTTTTGGTTAAATGGTGTAAATCCGTTCAGTAGTTCCTGAGAAATTTGAAAAAGAAAACACATATATATCTGGGCGGAGCATAACCACACATGTCATCGTGAGATCTGATTGGCTGTCAGCACTTCATCCTGGAATTGCTGGCAGCCATCTTGGGACCAATATAAATGATAGTACCCCATTGAAATGCATTGTAGTCAAGCCAGACATGCAATTCACATCAGGCAGGCAGACACAGAGCACACATAAATGCCAACTTCTAAAAGTGGCACTTCTCCACTAGTCACAATAAATCTGCGCACACCATTGCGCAGCATTTATTCTCACGAGTTCGCACATACTAAACTCGCCCCTGCACTCCTCTCACACCAGGAATTACCATGGACACACATATCCCCCATGCATTCCTATGGGAGGGCAGGACAATCTCACCACACGCACTCAGCGCGCACGCACTTTACACGGGACCACAGTGCTAAAGTGCCCAGAGACTGAAAACTACTAACACACAAGGCAAAAAGTTTAGGGGTGAACCGGCCAAAAAGGGCCAAGTCCAAGAGTTACCAAAAGGAGAACTATAAAGGGTGATAACAGACTTTAGTTACATTAGAATTCATTTGTTGATGGTACCATACTAATTTCAGGAATTGTGGTGTGTTCTAAGGTGATTTTACCCTGTGAAAAACATTCTGCTGGGATATCATGAATCATGTTTGAGAGAAAACTATTTTCACATGCTTGTCCCATACAGTTTTGGAAGGTTCTCCAGAAGCTAAAATGAGAGCATATTTTCTGTAAATTCACATTATCTTTCTCAGTCATGTGAGAATGAAGTCTGACATTCTCAGTAAAACATGTACATCCAACAAGGGCAGCGACTGTCAGTTGATTCCTTTGTGTTCTACTGCAGCTTCCCAGAGTGTTCTAAAGAACAACTAGAGTGCTAACAGCCTTACTTATGACAAAAGTATGGCACACCTGAAGCCATCTTGATTGGAATAAACTGGTAACACTTAAAACATTTAATTTAAAAAGGAACAAAATGATGGGGTTCATTTTGTCATAGAAATTATGGTTAGTGCTGTAGAAAGAAAAATTAGGACATGTTTCAAGTGTGATCTCAAATATCTTCCTGTTATATTTCAACAGAAGCAGCCTGTCAGTTGATGCCTTTGTGTTCTACTGCAGCTTCCCAGAGTGTTCTAAAGAACAACTAGAGCGCTAACAGTCTTACTTATGACAAAATTATGGCACACCTGAAGCCATCTTGATTGGAATAAACTGGTAACTCTTAAAACATTTAATTTAAAAAGGAACAAAATGAGGGGGTTCATTTTGTCATAGAAATTATGGTTAGTGCTGTAGAAAGAAAAATTAGGACATGTTTTAAGTGAGATCTCAAATATGTTCCTGTTATATTTCAACAGGAGCAGCCTGTCAGTTGATGCCTTTGTGTTCTACTGCAGCTTCCCAGAGTGTTCTAAAGAACAACTAGAGAGCTAACAGTCTTACTTATGACAAAAGTATGGCACACCTGAAGCCATCTTGATTGGAATAAACTGGTAACACTTAAAACATTTAATTTAAAAAGGAACAAAATGAGGGGGTTCATTTTGCCATAGAAATTATGGTTAGTGCTGCAGAAAGAAAATGTAGGGCATGTTTTAAGTGAGATCTCAAATCCTCTTCTATTTCATTAGACAATTCTGACATGCAGACTGAAACAATCACTTTCAATACCAGCAGTAGACTTCCAGTTACCTCCCTGGTGAGCAGTAGCTTTACTACAGTGATCTAATGAACAACTAGAGTGCTAACATTCTGAATTTATGGCAAATGTGTGACACATCTGAATGCCTTCTTGATGGAATCAAAGTAAAAAACTGAAAGCATTTCCTACTGAGGAGACTGCAGTAAATGACGAAATTAGGAAACTTCATAACAAATAAGTCTCCCAAGAAAGATGGCTACCAGAGAAAAAAGAGCCCAAATGTAGCACAAATATCACCCAGATGTAGCCCACATATATCCCAATGACAGAAGTGTGCAAAACACTTTTTATTTTTAGTTTTTCTGCAGATTTATATAGTGCAAACTGGTCAGGTATTGGAGCGTTACATCTTACTTGGACCCCTTATTGCGTATTTTGCACGAAGTACATGAGATTGATCTTGCAAAACATTGAACTTTACGATTCTGTTAACCTGAAGTTGCTCTGAACCGGGCTTTGTAACACCCGTTTTTACCTACTGGTTTTAATTAATTCTCACTGTATTGTATTAGGAAAGAGGATTTACTGTTTTTATGTACACTTTTATGATCTATGTTTCTAAATCAGATCAAATAAAGTTTAATGAATTCTATGGCAGGACGGAGGTGAGGATTATGCATATCTTTCCTCACTTTATTTGCATAGCAGTTCAAAGAAAACGTAACACAACAATCATTAAACAAAAGACTACACAACCCATGAACCATTAGGGGGTAGTCTCCAAGGCAACTATAGTCCAATCATATCACAGTCCATCGTATATAATATCATGACGTCCCTTCCGCTTCCTCTTTCTTCACTGCTCGTCAGTTAAGTGCATTCCTTACATTCTTGGCTTAATCTGACGTTGTTGCTGTTTGTATAGCGGTTTCTTGTGCACGTTATTAGCATTATTGCCTTGGTATTGTTTCATATTCCCTGCGCAGCAGGCTCTTGCCCGAGCGCGTTCTCCCCCTCGCAGTTTCTCCCGCTGTGTGCTCTGCGCGCGGTGAGATCCTGTCAGGCGCGTCTGGTCCGAGCGAGGCAGCTCCGTCGAGCGCTCCCGATGGTCTTTTCGCGCGTTTGGGAATCCGGTCACTCCTTTAGTGTCCGCTTGATTCCCGACCAACCCTCGCCTAATTTTGACACCGCTACGCGGTGATTTCCCCACACGGCCACGTTAGTGACCAGCGCCACCTGGTGGTGGTAATTGGTATTGCGCCTCAGTCTATTCTTATAACAGCTTCGGGGAAAGCCCAGCTGTTGGAGCACCGGCGAGGGGGCTGTCTTAAGGATTTTAAGGGCATTTGTTCTGTGCTCACACCCTCTGCTATCATGTCTTCTCCAGAAGACCATTTTTACTCCTCATACCAGGAAGTGGAGGAGGAATGGCCCCCCAACTTCTCCCTCCAGCAGTGGACCAAGCCCTCTCTCTGGCTATTTCTAGGGCGCTGGCTCCTCTTAGGGATCAGGTTGATAAGCTGGCGAAAAGCATCCCTGGGGTGTTCAGTGACACAGATCTGGTGGTGGCGGGTCCAAGTAGCTCCCAGATGGGGAATAAAAGGGCCGTTAAGCATAATGCGGGGCACTTGGAAGGATTTGATAAACTTACGGATACCTTCCTCAAGAGTGCGCGAACGCTAGAACATGCACCCTGCCGGGAGGAGGAGGGGCCCGGAGAAAATTGCGACACTGTCACCACTATTGTAGACCCCGACGGCGGGTTTCCCTTACAGGGAGAGGGTGTATCGGAGGACGATTTCTCCTCCGATGAGGATAAGGACTCGGGGCGTCCCTGGCGTCCAGAGTCCCACTCCTCTCAGTCCCCGGTTGGGGACGGGGTCCACTCGGACATGTTCGAGCCTACCCAAATTTACCGTCCTAGGCCGGCAGAGTGGACACCTGACGCCAAAGTGGCAGAGTATGTGGTGGGGAAAATCCATCAACCCCTTGAAAGGGAGGTCAGGAATAGGATGAGGGGAGAATGCCCCAGGCCCTCACTGAAGGGGAAGGTGGCACACACGCCTGAAATTGATGAGAAACGATGTACCTTTTTCTCCAAGTATATGAGGGATCCCAAGAAAGGAATTGATAGGTCTTGGACGTGGTAGGGCCCTTGACCCAAATTATTCAATTGACGGAGCGTTCCAAAGAGTCAGGATCCCCTTTGTCCACGGATATTGTGGCTGGTTGGGCACACTACCCTAAACCCTAAAACACTACCCCCTCCACTACCCAAACACCACTGCACTACCCTAAACCCTAAAACACTACCCCCAGCACGACACCCTACACTACCCAAACATAACTGCACTACCCTAAACCCTAAACACTGCCACCATCACAACTCCCTACACTACCCAAACACCACTGCACTACCCTAAACCCTAAACACTACCCCAGCACGACTCCCTACACTACCCAAACACCACTGCACTACACTAAACCCTAAATATACCCCCAGCATGACCTCCCACACTACACAAACACCACTGCACTACCCTAAACCCTAAAACACTACCCCCAGCACGACCCCCTACACTACCCAAACACCACTGCACTACCCTAATCCCTAAAACACTAACCCCAGCATGACCCCCTACATTACCCAAACACAACTGCACTACCCTATACCCTAAAACACGACCCCCTACACTACACAAACATGACTGCACTACCCTAAACCCTAAAACACTACCCACAGCATGACCCCCTTCACTACACAAACACCACTGCACTGCCCTAAACCCTAAAACACTACCCCAGCACTACCCCTACACTACCCAAACACCACTGCACTAACATAAACCCTAAAACACTACCCCCAGCACAACCCCCTACACTACATAAACACCACTGCACTACCCTAAACCCTAAAACACTACCGCCAGCACGACTCCCTACACTACCCAAACACCACTGCACTACCCTAAACCCTAAATCTACCCTCAGCACGACCCCCTACACTACCCAAACACCACTGCACTACCCTAAACCATAAAACACTACCCCCAGCATGACCCCCTACACTACACAAACACCACTGCACTACCCTAAACCCTAAAACACTACCACAAGCATGACCCCCTACACTACTCAAACACCACTGCACTACCCTAAACCCTAAAACACTACCCCAGCACGACCCCCTACACGACCCATACACCACTGCACTACCCTAAACCCTAAAACACTACCCCCAGCACGACCCCCTACACTACTGCACTACCCTAAACCCTAAAACACTACCCCCAGCACGACCCCCTACACTACCCAAACACCACTGCACTACCCTAAACCCTAAAACACTACCCCCAGCACGACCCCCTACACCACCCAAACACCACTGCACTACCCTAAACCCTAGAAAGAAACCCCCACCCCATGCCCAATCCCCCTTACCTCTCACTCCTCATGGTTCCTCTCTCCTCGTGGTTCCTGCTTCACGTCATCTCTGAGTGGCGGTGCACGTCGTTGTGAGGAAACGGAACAGCCTCTGTTTCCTTACAACGACATGGATCGTCTACATGTTTTTAGAACGCATGGTCATTTACCATACATACCTTTACAACAAAATTCGTTGTAAAGGCATGCGTGGTAAATGACCATGCGTTCTAAAAATGCGTAGTAATGACTTCGTGATGTACAACGCATGCGTGGTAATGCATGCGTTGTAATGGTATCGCAAAGTAAAAAAGTCGTTGTAACGGCTGTTTACCGATCGAAGCTGGCCCCTGTTCTTCAGTGAGATGTTTATTTGATTAATTAGGAGGAAGGAATGTGGTATTTTTACCGAAAAGTGCATTCCCGGCTGTTGTATTGTGAAAGTGTCCGCGTGGCCTGGTTTCACTTCCGGTGAGAGAGTGGAAGAGTCTGTTTGGATCTAAAGGAGTTCTGTTGTTGGACGGGGCCGGCGCGACATGTCATCAGAAAACATAGCTAATGGAAAGCGTCCTCCCTGAAGTGTGGAGCAGTGCCATGAGAGGTCAACGAGTGTGCGTCCCACCGCAGTATGACCGTACCGCGGGACCCATGTGCCGCCTCCAGGGTACGGGAGGCAGAAGCGGCATCGCAGGTCCTCTTGAAGACCGTTGTAGCACTAATTCTACATTTTGGTACTAGGGCATTTTATCTTCGTTGTTCCTGCCAGATACAAAGAGAAGATCCTGTGTTATTCAGTGCCCTCGTTACCTTTTTTGTGGGTTGTGGTGCTTGTCACTTCGCTGCCCCGCCGGTGCACACGACTGGGCACCCCACCTCGTGTGCCATCTGCAGGGCCTCTGCCCTCGGATCACTGGTTTCGGTTTCTGGAGTGGCAACATAAACGGTTACTCCCAAAGGACTAGCCTGAACACTTAGGTGAATATCCCCTGCACCAGCATTCCACGGAAATTCTTTCCTAGCTCTCCCACGTCAACGATCACGGCTCTGCTCGCGACACCGTATTACGTCATCGGAGCCATAAGAGGACCTCGTCGGCGTGCTGACGTCAGTTCCACCTATTTTTTCTGTGCCACCGAGGCAAACAGGGGACCGAGACATTTTCACATGTATACATAGTATAATAAATATATATATATTCACTGAAAAAACCATAGGTTTCAGGCACGTTATAGTTAGAAATTAGCATTTAAAAAACCTTAGAAATTCACTGAAAAAACCATAGGTTTCAGGCACGTTATAGTTAGAAATTAGCATTTAAAAAACCTTAGAAATTCACTGAAAAAACCATAGGTTTCAGGAGCGTTATAGTTAGTTGGACATTTCACTCGTACAAAACCATAGAAATTCCCCCGTTATAGTTAGTTCAGCTAACTATAACTCGCGCGCCCGCAATGCACTGCTGAGGCTCTTTCCTTTGTTGATACTTTGAACAACAACCAATTGAACCTACATTTCACAACCAATATAAGCGCCAATATAGTCAACTTCCTTGACACCCAGATATACATCAATGAGGGTAAAATAGAAAGTAGGCTGTACCGTAAAGAAACGGCGGGAAACACTACTCTCCACGCAAGCAGTGCTCATCCAAGACATCTCATTAACAGTATACCATATGGTGAGATGTTACGGCTACGCCGTATATGCAGCAATGAACAAGATTTAAAAACAGCACAAGCAGACAGCTGCATGAGACTCAGGGAAAGAGGATATAGCAAACATATTATCACGAGAGCTATATCAAAATCTATGTTACCTAGTAGAGATTCCTTACTTAATGAGAAGCCTAGGAGCACACACATATTAAATGCAGGGTTTGAAAAAACAAAAATAGATACAGATAACACATTTAGAATGATCATTAGATATAGCAACCAGCACATCAAAATACAAAAAATTATACAAAAAAACTGGCCACTAGTATTAAATGATGCCGTGATTGGACCCCTGCTGCTGCAGAGGGTGTCCATCACATATAGCAAATCACCCTCTATGAGAGATGTTCTTGTGAACACTAGTCCTGAGATAATTGAAAAGACAAGCTGGTTACAATCGAATAAGGGTTTTTTCAAGTGCAGATCTTGCAAGGCGTGTGCTCATGGTATGAATAAAAATACATATATAACACCGTTCAGTGATAAGGCAATTAAGATACAGAGATATCTCACATGTAAAACTGAATATGCTGTCTATGTGCTGGAATGTCCATGTGGCCTCCAGTACATAGGCAGCACAAAATTGCAAGTGCATAAACGTATCCTACAACATTTACGTGCCATCAGTAATCAGGATAATACGTATCCGGTGGCACGCCACTTCAGAGAGGCCCACAATTCCAATAATACAGACCTCAAATATTATGTCATTGACAGTGTACCCCCGAGCAGACGGGGAGGGGACAGGGAATCAAAATTACGAAGATTAGAAACAAGATACATACTACAATTAGATTCCAAATCACCAGGAGGTCTAAACGCAATGGAGGATATGTATACCTGTTTAGGTTAATAGTATAGAATTAATTCAGCATCAGGTTTGATTTTTAATATGTTTGGATGCATTGGAGGACAATAACCATGATAATCATAGGTGATTGAGGTTAACATGTTGATGTTAATGCAGTGATCAAGTGTTTACAAGTATCAAAAAAATGTGCATTGAGAAATAATGGTATCCTTGATCTTACAATCACTACAGATTGAGCACAATGAGAAAACAGTATTTTTTTAACAAGTATTTACATTTAAGGAATTGATACTAAGACGGTGATCTGATTTTTTTATCATCAATCTGATTTTTTTATCAACAATCTCTTAACATCATTTTTGTATATATATGTATGTATATGTTAGTATATTTATATATTTATGAAATCATATATTTATAGGTTTTATTAGTCTTTTATCATAAATATACACAATAATGTACTCATATTGTACACTGTTTACATGTTACCTTTTAATGTGATATTTAATCTACCTCTAATTATGCATAGTCCAACATATTCCTTTAATCAACAAAATAGAATACTAATGTACAGATCCTCAGGCATCAATGATTACTAGATATGGATATATTTATTTTTATCCATATGGCCACCATATACTATGCTCTGCATTTGATTCAGGTATTGATATCTACTTTAGCACATACATGAGATTAATAAGGAGTTCAATGATTTTAACACATCTATTTATACACTTCTTTTTTAAATTGCACTGGCACTTTAGGATAACATAGACTTTTTTACAATTATTTTACATACCTCTTATTAACATTAAGGTTATTTATTGTATTGCGGTAAAACGCAACAAATGTTTATACAATGACAAATTACAATATTTTATTGATGGAGTGAATTTTAAACTCGCAAAATTTATGATTGTGTAGTAAATTGTATAAAGTGAGGTATTACACCAAAATAACAACACTAAACGAGAAATTACATGTATACCTTCGGTATAACAATATATACCAAGTAGGAGACATTATGTAATTTTACTATCACTTGTTTGTCTTGGTGCTACTTCTATGTCTATGAATTTTAACCATCACGTAATTGCAATTAGTTCACGCACCTGTCACTTTAAATTTGTCCTCATTTGTTCTTCCTGTGTCATGTGATCAAGGCTCGTAGGAGCTGAAACGTTATGGCGGCACAGCAACAATAAATTAAAGCAACTGAAAGTCTGGGTCCGTGTCCGTGTTTGGAGCAGAATCCGGTGGTACACGGAGTGAAGCTATATATATCTATATAATATATATATATTCACTGAAAAAACCATAGGTTTCAGGGACATTATAGTTACAAATTATCATGTTAAAAACCTTTAAAATTCACTGAAAAAACCATAGGTTTCAGGGACGTTATAGTTACTTGCACATTTCAGTCGTACAAAACGATAGAAATTCGGCCGTTATAGTTAGTTGAGCTAACTATAACTCACGCCCCCACAATGCACTGCTGATGACGTCACATATTACATCATTCATGACATGGTCAGTGACATCACTGATGACATCACTGATGACATCTCAAATGACATCACTGATGACATCATCCAGTGACTGTGTGTTTCTGTAAAGTTTAAATATGTTTTATAAATATATTGGCCAAGGTATATTGTAGAATGAATGGCTGTATAAGTGTGTGGATGGAGGATTTAGTAGGTGTGTGACTAACTGTATAAGTGAGTGATTAAACGTCTCTTACTGAATTCATGGGTTAGTGACTAAACTGTGTGAATGTCTGTATCAGTCTGTCTATTGCTGTGTAAGCTGCTGCATTGGTTGATGAGTAGCTACATGAGTGTCTATATGGGTTATTGATTGGTTGCCTGAGTATTTGTATGGGTGCCTGAGTGTGTGTGTGAGTGGGTGGGAGGTGTGTGACTTTGTGCATAGATGTGTGAGTTCTTTATTCACTGGGTGTATGGTTTCAAGAGTGCATGTGGAAACAGCTGTATGGGTGGGTGAGTGTGTGTGTATGGGTGTGTTGGTGAGTGAATGGATATCTCAGTGCTACATGTCCAAGTAACTACATATATAAAACGCAGTGCATGAGAGAGTTGGAGTATATAAATGACTATACGTGAGAGTCAGTGATTGTGAGAGTGCTGTATGGATGAGTGTGTACTTGTATCAGTGATTGTATAAGAGAGTAAGTATATGTTAATATCACTATGAATAAGTGAGGTTGTGTGTGTATAACTGTATAGCTGAGTAAATAGAAGTGTGATTGATTCTTTGCATGACTGACTAGATGTGTGAGTAACTCTGGATGAGTGGCGGTGTGTGAGTGTTTGTATAGGTGTATGAGTGCCTATAATAGTGTTGTATTGATGAGTCACTGCATGTATGAGTGACTTTATGGGTGAATGAGTGGATGTGTGTGTAGACCTAGGAATCAGTGCGTGCATATGTAGTAACTGGTATTGGTGTCTGTATTGTTTCGAAAATGGTAGTCTGTATTTTAGAATGGGTGTATCAAAGGTTTTATTAAGGTATGAAGAGGTGCATCAGATTTTCATGTGGATGATTGTAGGAGAGTAGGATCTGCTTCACATGGGTACCCCCACTTTTTGCTGATGCTTCACTGTTTTTCGACATTAGTCTGGCTGGGGCCCTGCTAATCAGAACCCCAGCCTAGCTGCTTCCTCTCTAAAATGGTTTCCATGTGCCTTAGGCACATCACTGATTGGAATCTGAAGTGCCCTTATAAGTCCCTAGTATATGGTATACTATGTACCAAGGGCATAGGTACCTCAGAGGCCTACCAGGGGCTGCAGCATATATTATGCCACCCCTGGAAGGCCATCCAAACTGACACCACAGGTCTGCTACTGCAGCCTGGGTAAGGTGGTGCATGCACCCCTTACTGTGATATAGGTTACCTATATCACTAAATACATACACACATATAAACCTATAAGTCACTCCTATGGCAGGCCTTATCAATCCTGAAGGCAGAGTGCGTGGTTCCTATGTGAGAGGGTGCCCCTGCATGAGCAGGGCCCCTCTGCAGCGTTCAGAGACCCTTCTCTGATGCTGTTTGTAGTGCAGCCTGACCATATACTCTTAAGCGCATTATAACCTCGCGTTAAATGCTAACTTTGGAATGGCTGCACCTAAACATGTCGTGTTTGGTGTCAAACATCTTGGAATACTACCCCCCGCCAATTCTGGCGGCGGGGGTAGCATTCCACCCTTCTAGAGGGAGAGACATGTTAACTCTGGCCTGGCCGGTAACTTCTTTCTAAAGCCCTGGCATCACAAAATGGATGCTGCTGCCACAGACACGAGTCTGGCCTCCTGCTGCTGGACGAAACTCCGGCAGGGGAGGCCTGGACAATAGGTTTCCTGTCCCAGGGAGGTGTGACCACCTCCCCAGACAGGATAATGTGTATTGGGGCTGGGCGGGAGCACTTTCGGGTGCTTTGAAGTCCTGCACTGGGGGCACATTTGGTGTCCCTGTGCATACCCCAGTTCAAACCGGATCAGGGGCTTGCAGCCCCTGCTTTGGCGCGAACTGGACAAAGGGAAAGGGGTGTAGCCACCCCTCTGCCCTGACCCACCCATAGGTGGGGCCACAGAGTAGTCCAACCCCTAAACTTGGTATAAGTATAGGAACCCAGTCCTTAGGACTTTAGATTATCCCTGGACGAAACTCTGAAACAGAATCCTGGACCTTCGACGCTCTACTAAAGACTAGAGGACAAAAGAATCTCCCTTGGGGTCAAGGAGTGACTCCCCTGCTTGGCAGGCACCAAAGAAGCAATTGTCCGGTCTGCATCGCCTAAGCTCCCGTCGGACGCCAAAGTCTTTGCATCACCAGAGGTGGATTTCCAGACTTCGCCGAGGCTGCCCTGAGTCCCCAGCAAAGCTGAGGCCCGTAGCTGTCGTGGGTAACGTGGAACTGTGACCCCTGGACACCGCACGCATTTGCTAGTGCATCCTCTTTTGGGTTTCCCACGAAGTCGTGCTTTGGGCTCCGAGTAGCCCTAGCCTCCAGCACCAACTGCACCGAAGATCACTGGCCTCCACTCCACGAGTGTCCTGTGAGCCAGATCCACGTGCGACGTCTCAAGGCTCCTTCGCGGTCGCTAGCCTGTTGGCTAGTAGCCCTTC
>CAWUFW010022200.1:0-101188 GCA_963921515.1 Calotriton arnoldi | reverse complement strand
GGTGGTGATGAGTGATCCTGTGTTGTTGTTGATTGATGCAGTGTTGGCGCTGAGTGACGCTGTGGTGGTGCTGATTGATGCTGTGGTGGTGCAGAGTGATATTGTTGTGTCCCTGAGTGATGCTGTGGTGGTGCTGAGTGATGCTGTGGTGGTGCTGAGTGATCCTGTGGTGATCCTGAATGATGCTGTGGTGGTGCTGAGTGATGCTGTGGTGGTGCTGAGTGGCGCTGTGGTGGCGTTGAGTGATCCTGTGCTGGCCCTGAGTGATGCTGTGGGGGCCCTGAGTGATGCTGTGGTGATGCTGACTGATGCTGTGGTGATGCTGATTGCTGCTGTGGCGCTACAGAGTGATGCTGTGGTGGTACTAAGTGATGCTGTGGTTTTCCTGAGTGATGCAGTGGTGGTGCTGAGTGATGCTGTGGTGCTGCTGAGTGTTGCTGTGGTTGCGTAGAGCGATGCTGTTGTGGCGCTGAGTGATGCTGTTGTGGCACTGAGCGATATTGTTGTGTGCTTGAGTGACGCTGTGGTGGTGCTGAGTGTTGCTGTAGTTGCGCTGAGTGATGTTGTGGTGGCGCTGAGTGATGTTGTGGTGCCCCTGAGTGATGTTGTGGTGGTGCTGAGTGATACTGTGGTGGTGCTGAGTGATGTTGAGGTGTCGCTGAGTGATGCTGTGGTAGCGCATAGTGATGCTGTGGTGGTGCTGAGTGATGCTGTGGTGGTGCTGAGTGATGCTGTGGTAGCGCATAGTGATGCTGTGGTGGTACTGAGTGATGCTGTGGTAATACTGAGTGATGCTGTGGTGTTACTGAGTGATGTTGTGGTGGCGCTGAGTGATGCTGTGGAGTTCCTGAGTAATGTTGTGATGGTGCTGAGTGATGCTGTGGTGAAGGAGAGTGATGCTGTGGTGGCCCTGAGTGATGCTGTGGTGGTGCTGAGTGATGATGTGGTGGTGCTGACTGATGCTGTGGTGGTGCTGAGTGATGCTGTGGTGGACCTGAGGAATGCTGTGGTGGTGCTGAGTGACGCTGTGGTAGTGCTGATTGATGCTGTGATGGCGCTGAGTGAAATTGTTGTGTCCCTGAGTGATGCTGTGGTGGTGCTGAGTGATGCTGTGGTGGTGATGAGTGATCCTGTGTTGTTGTTGAGTGATGCAGTGTTGGCCCTGAGTGCTGATGTGGTGTCGCTGAGTGCAGCTGTGGTGTCGCTGAGTGCAGCTGTGGTGGTGCTGAGTGACTGCTGTGGTGGTGCTGAGTGACGCTGTGGCGGTGCTGACTGATGCTGTGGTGGCGTTGAGTGATCCTGTGCTGGCCTTGAGTGATGCTGTGGTGGCCCTGAGTGATGCTGTGGTGATGTTGACTGATGCTGTGGTGATGCTGATTGATGTTGTGGCGCTGCAGAGTGATGCTGTGGTAGTACTAAGTGATGCTGTGGTGTTCCTGAGTGATGCTGTGGTGGTGCTGAGTGTTGCTTTGGTGGTGCTGATTGATGCTGTGATGGCGCTGAGTGATATTGTTGTGTCCCTGAATGATGCTGTGGTGGTGCTGAGTGATGCTGTCGTGGTGATGAGTGATCCTGTGTTGTTGTTGAGTGATGCAGTGTTGGCCCTGAGTGATGATGTGGTGTCGCTGAGTGCAGCTGTGGTGGTGCTGAGTGATGCTGTGGTGGTGCTGAGTGATGCTGTGGCGGTGCTGACTGATGCTGTGGTGGCGTTGAGTGATCCTGTGCTGGCCCTGATTGATGCTGTGGTGGCCCTGAGTGATGCTGTGGTGATGCTGACTGATGCTGTGGTGATGCTGATTGATGTTGTGGCGCTGCAGAGTGATGCTGTGGTAGTACTGAGTGATGCTGTGGTGTTCCTGAGTGATGCTGTGGTGGTGCTGAGTGTTGCTGTGGTTGCGTAGAGCGATGCAGTGGTGGCGCTGAGTGATGCTGTTGTGGCCGTGAGCGATATTGTTGTGTGGTTGAGTGACGCTGTGGTGGTGCTGAGTGTTGCTGTAGTGCCCCTGAGTGATGTTGTGGTGCCCCTGAGTGATGTTGTGGTGGTGCTGAGGGATGTTGTGGTGGTGCTGAGTGATGCTGTGGTGATGCTGAGTGATGCTGTGGTGGTGTTGAGTGATGCTGTGGTGGTGCTGAGGGATGTTGTGGTGGTGCTGAGTGATGCTGTGGTGGCGCTGAGTGATGCTGTGGTGGTGCTGAGTGATGCTGTGGTGGACCTGAGTGATGCTGTGGTGGTGCTGAGTGACGCTGTGGTGGTGCTGATTGATGCTGTGGTGGCATTGAGTGATCCTGTGCTGGCCCTGAGTGATGCTGTGGTGGCCCTGAGTGATGTTGTGGTGATGCTGACTGATGCTGTGGTGATGCTGATTGATGCTTTGGTGCTGCAGAGTGATGCTGTGGTGCTACTGAGTGATGCTGTGGTGGCACTGAGTGATGCTGTGGTGGCGCTGAGTGATGCTGTGGAGTTCCTGAGTGATGTTGTAGTGGTGCTGAGTGATGCTGTGGTGAAGGAGAGTGATGCTTTGGTGGCCCTGAGTGATGCTGTGGTGGTGCTGAGTGATGATGTGGTGGTGCTGACTGATGCTGTGGTGGTGCTGAGTGATGCTGTGGTAGACCTGAGCGATGCTCTGGTGGTGCTGAGTGATGCTGTGGTGGTGCTGATTGATGCTGTGATGGCGCTGAGTGATATTGTTGTGTCCCTGAGTGATGCTGTGGTGGTGCTGAGTGATGCTGTGGTGGTGATGAGTGATCCTGTGTTGTTGTTGATTGATGCAGTGTTGGCCCTGAGTGATGCTGTGGTGGTGCTGAGTGATGCTGTGGTGGTGCTGAGTGACGCTGTGGTGGTGCTGATTGATGCTGTGGTGGTGCAGAGTGATATTGTTGTGTCCCTGAGTGATGCTGTGGTGGTGCTGAGTGATGCTGTGGTGGTGCTGAGTGATCCTGTGGTGGTCCTGAATGATGCTGTGGTGGTGCTGAGTGATGCTGTGGTGGTGCTGAGTGACGCTGTGGTGGCGTTGAGTGATCCTGTGCTGGCCCTGAGTGATGCTGTGGGGGCCCTGAGTGATGCTGTGGTGATGCTGACTGATGCTGTGGTGATGCTGATTGCTGCTGTGGCGCTACAGAGTGATGCTGTGGTGGTACTAAGTGATGCTGTGGTGTTCCTGAGTGATGCAGTGGTGGTGCTGAGTGATGCTGTGGTGGTGCTGAGTGTTGCTGTGGTTGCGTAGAGCGATGCTGTGGTGGCGCTGAGTGATGCTGTTGTGGCACTGAGCGATATTGTTGTGTGCTTGAGTGACGCTGTGGTGGTGCTGAGTGTTGCTGTAGTTGCGCTGAGTGATGTTGTGGTGGCGCTGAGTGATGTTGTGGTGGCGCTGAGTGATGTTGTGGTGCCCCTGAGTGATGTTGTGGTGGTGCTGAGTGATACTGTGGTGGTGCTGAGTGATGTTGTGGTGTCGCTGAGTGATGCTGTGGTAGCGCATAGTGATGCTGTGGTGGTGCTGAGTGATGCTGTGTTGGCGCTGAGTGATGCTGTGGTAGCGCATAGTGATGCTGTGGTGGTACTGAGTGATGCTGTGGTGCTACTGAGTGATGCTGTGGTGTTACTGAGTGATGCTGTGGTGGTGCTGAGTGATGCTGTGGAGTTCCTGAGTAATGTTGTGATGGTGCTGAGTGATGCTGTGGTGAAGGAGAGTGATGCTGTGGTGGCCCTGAGTGATGCTGTGGTGGTGCTGAGTGATGATGTGGTGGTGCTGACTGATGCTGTGGTGGTGCTGAGTGATGCTGTTGTGGACCTGAGCAATGCTGTGGTGGTGCTGAGTGATGCTGTGGTGGTGCTGAGTGACGCTGTGGTGGCGTTGAGTGATCCTGTGCTGGCCCTGAGTGATGCTGTGGTGTCGCTGAGTGCAGCTGTGGTGTCGCTGAGTGCAGCTGTGGTGGTGCTGAGTGACTGCTGTGGTGGTGCTGAGTGACGCTGTGGCGGTGCTGACTGATGCTGTGGTGGCGTTGAGTGATCCTGTGCTGGCCCTGAGTGATGCTGTGGTGGCCCTGAGTGATGCTGTGGTGATGCTGACTGATGCTGTGGTGATGCTGATTGATGTTGTGGCGCTGCAGAGTGATGCTGTGGTAGTACTGAGTGATGCTGTGGTGTTCCTGAGTGATGCTGTGGTGGTGCTGAGTGTTGCTGTGGTTGCGTAGAGCGATGCAGTGGTGGCGCTGAGTGATGCTGTTGTGGCCGTGAGCGATATTGTTGTGTGGTAGAGTGACGCTGTGGTGGTGCTGAGTGTTGCTGTAGTTGCGCTGAGTGATGTTGTGGTGGCGCTGAGTGATGTTGTGGTGCCCCTGAGTGATGTTGTGGTGCACCTGAGTGATGTTGTGGTGGTGCTGAGGGATGTTGTGGTGGTGCTGAGTGATGCTGTGGTGATGCTGAGTGATGCTGTGGTGGTGTTGAGTGATGCTGTGGTGGTGCTGGGGGATGTTGTGGTGGTGCTGAGTGATGCTGTGGTGGCGCTGAGTGATGCTGTGGTGGTGCTGAGTGATGCTGTGGTGGACCTGAGTGATGCTGTGGTGGTGCTGAGTGACGCTGTGGTGGTGCTGATTGATGCTGTGGTGGCATTGAGTGATCCTGTGCTGGCCCTGAGTGATGCTGTGGTGGCCCTGAGTGATGTTGTGACGCTGCTGAGTGATGCTGTGGTGGTACTGAGTGATGCTGTGGTGGTACTGAGTGATGCTGTGGTGTTCCTGAGTGATGTTGTGTTGGTGCTGAGTGATGTTGTGGTGAAGGTGAGTTATGCTGTGGTGGCGCTGAGTGATGATGTGGTGGTGCTGAGTGATGATGTGGTGGTGCTGACTGATGCTGTGGTGGTGCTGAGCGATGCTGTGCTGGCCCTGAGCGATGCTGTGGTGGTGCTGAGTGACGCAGTGGTGGTGCTGACTGATGCTGTGGTGGCGCTGAGTGATATTGTTGTGTCCCTGAGTGATGCTGTGGTGGTGATGAGTGATGCTGTGGTGGTGCTGAGTGATCCTGTGGTGTTGTTGAGTGATGCAATGTTGGCCCTGAGTGATGATGTGGTGTCGCTGAGTGATGTGGTGGTGCTGAGTGATGCTGTGGTGGTGCTGAGTGTTGCTGTGGTTGCGTAGAGCGATGCTGTGGTGGCACTGAGTGATGCTGTTGTGGCCCTGAGTGATATTGTTGTGTGCTTGAGTGACACTGTGGTGGTGCTGAGTGTTGCTGTAGTTGCGCATACTGATGCTGTGGTGGTACTGAGTGATGCTGTGGTGCTACTGAGTGATGCTGTGGTGGCACTGAGTGATGCTGTGGTGGCGCTGAGTGATGCTGTGGAGTTCCTGAGTGATGTTGTAGTGGTGCTGAGTGATGCTGTGGTGAAGGAGAGTGATGCTTTGGTGGCCCTGAGTGATGCTGTGGTGGTGGTGAGTGATGATGTGCTGGTGCTGACTGATGCTGTGGTGGTGCTGAGTGATGCTGTGGTGGACCTGAGCGATGCTCTGGTGGTGCTGAGTGACGCTGTGGTGGTGCTGATTGATGCTGTGATGGCGCTGAGTGATATTGTTGTGTCCCTGAGTGATGCTGTAGTGGTGCTGAGTGATGCTGTGGTGGTGATGAGTGATCCTGTGTTGTTGTTGATTGATGCAGTGTTGGCGCTGAGTGATGCTGTGGTGGTGCTGAGTGATGCTGTGGTGGTGCTGAGTGACGCTGTGGTGGTGCTGATTGATGCTGTGGTGGTGCAGAGTGATATTGTTGTGTCCCTGAGTGATGCTGTGGTGGTGCTGAGTGATGCTGTGGTGGTGCTGAGTGATCCTGTGGTGATCCTGAATGATGCTGTGGTGGTGCTGAGTGATGCTGTGGTGGTGCTGAGTGGCGCTGTGGTGGCGTTGAGTGATCCTGTGCTGGCCCTGAGTGATGCTGTGGGGGCCCTGAGTGATGCTGTGGTGATGCTGACTGAAGCTGTGGTGATGCTGATTGCTGCTGTGGCGCTACAGAGTGATGCTGTGGTGGTACTAAGTGATGCTGTGGTTTTCCTGAGTGATGCAGTGGTGGTGCTGAGTGATGCTGTGGTGCTGCTGAGTGTTGCTGCTGTTGCGTAGAGCGATGCTGTGGTGGCGCTGAGTGATGCTGTTGTGGCACTGAGCGATATTGTTGTGTGCTTGAGTGACGCTGTGGTGGTGCTGAGTGTTGCTGTAGTTGCGCTGAGTGATGTTGTGGTGGCGCTGAGTGATGTTGTGGTGCCCCTGAGTGATGTTGTGGTGGTGCTGAGTGATACTGTGGTGGTGCTGAGTGATGTTGAGGTGTCGCTGAGTGATGCTGTGGTAGCGCATAGTGATGCTGTGGTGGTGCTGAGTGATGCTGTGGTGGCGCTGAGTGATGCTGTGGTAGCGCATAGTGATGCTGTGGTGGTACTGAGTGATGCTGTGGTGCTACTGAGTGATGCTGTGGTGTTACTGAGTGATGTTGTGGTGGCGCTGAGTGATGCTGTGGAGTTCCTGAGTAATGTTGTGATGGTGCTGAGTGATGCTGTGGTGAAGGAGAGTGATGCTGTGGTGGCCCTGAGTGATGCTGTGGTGGTGCTGAGTGATGATGTGGTGGTGCTGACTGATGCTGTGGTGGTGCTGAGTGATGCTGTGGTGGACCTGAGGAATGCTGTGGTGGTACTGAGTGACGCTGTGGTGGTGCTGATTGATGCTGTGATGGCGCTGAGTGAAATTGTTGTGTCCCTGAGTGATGCTGTGGTGGTGCTGAGTGATGCTGTGGTGGTGATGAGTGATCCTGTGTTGTTGTTGAGTGATGCAGTGTTGGCCCTGAGTGCTGATGTGGTGTCGCTGAGTGCAGCTGTGGTGTCGCTGAGTGCAGCTGTGGTGGTGCTGAGTGACTGCTGTGGTGGTGCTGAGTGACGCTGTGGCGGTGCTGACTGATGCTGTGGTGGCGTTGAGTGATCCTGTGCTGGCCTTGAGTGATGCTGTGGTGGCCCTGAGTGATGCTGTGGTGATGTTGACTGATGCTGTGGTGATGCTGATTGATGTTGTGGCGCTGCAGAGTGATGCTGTGGTAGTACTAAGTGATGCTGTGGTGTTCCTGAGTGATGCTGTGGTGGTGCTGAGTGTTGCTTTGGTGGTGCTGATTGATGCTGTGATGGCGCTGAGTGATATTGTTGTGTCCCTCAATGATGCTGTGGTGGTGCTGAGTGATGCTGTCGTGGTGATGAGTGATCCTGTGTTGTTGTTGAGTGATGCAGTGTTGGCCCTGAGTGATGATGTGGTGTCGCTGAGTGCAGCTGTGGTGGTGCTGAGTGATGCTGTGGTGGTGCTGAGTGATGCTGTGGCGGTGCTGACTGATGCTGTGGTGGCGTTGAGTGATCCTGTGCTGGCCCTGATTGATGCTGTGGTGGCCCTGAGTGATGCTGTGGTGATGCTGACTGATGCTGTGGTGATGCTGATTGATGTTGTGGCGCTGCAGAGTGATGCTGTGGTAGTACTGAGTGATGCTGTGGTGTTCCTGAGTGATGCTGTGGTGGTGCTGAGTGTTGCTGTGGTTGCGTAGAGCGATGCAGTGGTGGCGCTGAGTGATGCTGTTGTGGCCGTGAGCGATATTGTTGTGTGGTTGAGTGACGCTGTGGTGGTGCTGAGTGTTGCTGTAGTGCCCCTGAGTGATGTTGTGGTGCCCCTGAGTGATGTTGTGGTGGTGCTGAGGGATGTTGTGGTGGTGCTGAGTGATGCTGTGGTGATGCTGAGTGATGCTGTGGTGGTGTTGAGTGATGCTGTGGTGGTGCTGAGGGATGTTGTGGTGGTGCTGAGTGATGCTGTGGTGGTGCTGAGTGATGCTGTGGTGGTGCTGAGTGATGCTGTGGTGGACCTGAGTGATGCTGTGGTGCTGCTGAGTGACGCTGTGGTGGTGCTGATTGATGCTGTGGTGGCATTGAGTGATCCTGTGCTGGCCCTGAGTGATGCTGTGGTGGCCCTGAGTGATGTTGTGGTGATGCTGACTGATGCTGTGGTGATGCTGATTGATGCTTTGGTGCTGCAGAGTGATGCTGTGGTGCTACTGAGTGATGCTGTGGTGGCACTGAGTGATGCTGTGGTGGCGCTGAGTGATGCTGTGGAGTTCCTGAGTGATGTTGTAGTGGTGCTGAGTGATGCTGTGGTGAAGGAGAGTGATGCTTTGGTGGCCCTGAGTGATGCTGTGGTGGTGCTGAGTGATGATGTGGTGGTGCTGACTGATGCTGTGGTGGTGTTGAGTGATGCTGTGGTAGACCTGAGCGATGCTCTGGTGGTGCTGAGTGACGCTGTGGTGGTGCTGATTGATGCTGTGATGGCGCTGAGTGATATTGTTGTGTCCCTGAGTGATGCTGTGGTGGTGCTGAGTGATGCTGTGGTGGTGATGAGTGATCCTGTGTTGTTGTTGATTGATGCAGTGTTGGCCCTGAGTGATGCTGTGGTGGTGCTGAGTGATGCTGTGGTGGTGCTGAGTGACGCTGTGGTGGTGCTGATTGATGCTGTGGTGGTGCAGAGTGATATTGTTGTGTCCCTGAGTGATGCTGTGGTGGTGCTGAGTGATGCTGTGGTGGTGCTGAGTGATCCTGTGGTGGTCCTGAATGATGCTGTGGTGGTGCTGAGTGATGCTGTGGTGGTGCTGAGTGACGCTGTGGTGGCGTTGAGTGATCCTGTGCTGGCCCTGAGTGATGCTGTGGGGGCCCTGAGTGATGCTGTGGTGATGCTGACTGATGCTGTGGTGATGCTGATTGCTGCTGTGGCGCTACAGAGTGATGCTGTGGTGGTACTAAGTGATGCTGTGGTGTTCCTGAGTGATGCAGTGGTGGTGCTGAGTGATGCTGTGGTGGTGCTGAGTGTTGCTGTGGTTGCGTAGAGCGATGCTGTGGTGGCGCTGAGTGATGCTGTTGTGGCACTGAGCGATATTGTTGTGTGCTTGAGTGACGCTGTGGTGGTGCTGAGTGTTGCTGTAGTTGCGCTGAGTGATGTTGTGGTGGCGCTGAGTGATGTTGTGGTGGCGCTGAGTGATGTTGTGGTGCCCCTGAGTGATGTTGTGGTGGTGCTGAGTGATACTGTGGTGGTGCTGAGTGATGTTGTGGTGTCGCTGAGTGATGCTGTGGTAGCGCATAGTGATGCTGTGGTGGTGCTGAGTGATGCTGTGTTGGCGCTGAGTGATGCTGTGGTAGCGCATAGTGATGCTGTGGTGGTACTGAGTGATGCTGTGGTGCTACTGAGTGATGCTGTGGTGTTACTGAGTGATGCTGTGGTGGTGCTGAGTGATGCTGTGGAGTTCCTGAGTAATGTTGTGATGGTGCTGAGTGATGCTGTGGTGAAGGAGAGTGATGCTGTGGTGGCCCTGAGTGATGCTGTGGTGGTGCTGAGTGATGATGTGGTGGTGCTGACTGATGCTGTGGTGGTGCTGAGTGATGCTGTTGTGGACCTGAGCAATGCTGTGGTGGTGCTGAGTGATGCTGTGGTGGTGCTGAGTGACGCTGTGGTGGCGTTGAGTGATCCTGTGCTGGCCCTGAGTGATGCTGTGGTGTCGCTGAGTGCAGCTGTGGTGTCGCTGAGTGCAGCTGTGGTGGTGCTGAGTGACTGCTGTGGTGGTGCTGAGTGACGCTGTGGCGGTGCTGACTGATGCTGTGGTGGCGTTGAGTGATCCTGTGCTGGCCCTGAGTGATGCTGTGGTGGCCCTGAGTGATGCTGTGGTGATGCTGACTGATGCTGTGGTGATGCTGATTGATGTTGTGGCGCTGCAGAGTGATGCTGTGGTAGTACTGAGTGATGCTGTGGTGTTCCTGAGTGATGCTGTGGTGGTGCTGAGTGTTGCTGTGGTTGCGTAGAGCGATGCAGTGGTGGCGCTGAGTGATGCTGTTGTGGCCGTGAGCGATATTGTTGTGTGGTAGAGTGACGCTGTGGTGGTGCTGAGTGTTGCTGTAGTTGCGCTGAGTGATGTTGTGGTGGCGCTGAGTGATGTTGTGGTGCCCCTGAGTGATGTTGTGGTGCCCCTGAGTGATGTTGTGGTGGTGCTGAGGGATGTTGTGGTGGTGCTGAGTGATGCTGTGGTGATGCTGAGTGATGCTGTGGTGGTGTTGAGTGATGCTGTGGTGGTGCTGAGGGATGTTGTGGTGGTGCTGAGTGATGCTGTGGTGGCGCTGAGTGATGCTGTGGTGGTGCTGAGTGACGCTGTGGTGGTGCTGATTGATGCTGTGGTGGCATTGAGTGATCCTGTGCTGGCCCTGAGTGATGCTGTGGTGGCCCTGAGTGATGTTGTGGTGATGCTGACTGATGCTGTGGTGATGCTGATTGATGCGTTGGTGCTGCAGAGTGATGCTGTGGTGCTACTGAGTGATGCTGTGGTGGCACTGAGTGATGCTGTGGTGGCGCTGAGTGATGCTGTGGAGTTCCTGAGTGATGTTGTAGTGGTGCTGGGTGATGCTGTGGTGAAGGAGAGTGATGCTTTGGTGGCCCTGAGTGATGCTGTGGTGGTGCTGAGTGATGATGTGGTGGTGCTGACTGATGCTGTGGTGGTGCTGAGTGATGCTGTGGTGGACCTGAGCGATGCTCTGGTGGTGCTGAGTGACGCTGTGGTGGTGCTGATTGATGCTGTGATGGCGCTGAGTGATATTGTTGTGTCCCTGAGTGATGCTGTGGTGGTGCTGAGTGATGCTGTGGTGGTGATGAGTGATCCTGTGTTGTTGTTGATTGATGCAGTGTTGGCCCTGAGTGATGCTGTGGTGGTGCTGAGTGATGCTGTGGTGGTGCTGAGTGACGCTGTGGTGGTGCTGATTGATGCTGTGGTGGTGCAGAGTGATATTGTTGTGTCCCTGAGTGATGCTGTGGTGGTGCTGAGTGATGCTGTGGTGGTGCTGAGTGATCCTGTGGTGGTCCTGAATGATGCTGTGGTGGTGCTGAGTGATGCTGTGGTGATGCTGAGTGGTGCTGTGGTGGTGCTGAGTGATGCTGTGGTGGTGCTGAGTGATGCTGTGGTGGTGCTGAGTGATGCTGTGGCGGTGCTGACTGATGCTGTGGTGGCGTTGAGTGATCCTGTGCTGGCCCTGATTGATGCTGTGGTGGCCCTGAGTGATGCTGTGGTGATGCTGACTGATGCTGTGGTGATGCTGATTGATGTTGTGGCGCTGCAGAGTGATGCTGTGGTAGTACTGAGTGATGCTGTGGTGTTCCTGAGTGATGCTGTGGTGGTGCTGAGTGTTGCTGTGGTTGCGTAGAGCGATGCAGTGGTGGCGCTGAGTGATGCTGTTGTGGCCGTGAGCGATATTGTTGTGTGGTTGAGTGACGCTGTGGTGGTGCTGAGTGTTGCTGTAGTGCCCCTGAGTGATGTTGTGGTGCCCCTGAGTGATGTTGTGGTGGTGCTGAGGGATGTTGTGGTGGTGCTGAGTGATGCTGTGGTGATGCTGAGTGATGCTGTGGCGGTGCTGACTGATGCTGTGGTGGCGTTGAGTGATCCTGTGCTGGCCCTGATTGATGCTGTGGTGGCCCTGAGTGATGCTGTGGTGATGCTGACTGATGCTGTGGTGATGCTGATTGATGTTGTGGCGCTGCAGAGTGATGCTGTGGTAGTACTGAGTGATGCTGTGGTGTTCCTGAGTGATGCTGTGGTGGTGCTGAGTGTTGCTGTGGTTGCGTAGAGCGATGCAGTGGTGGCGCTGAGTGATGCTGTTGTGGCCGTGAGCGATATTGTTGTGTGGTTGAGTGACGCTGTGGTGGTGCTGAGTGTTGCTGTAGTGCCCCTGAGTGATGTTGTGGTGCCCCTGAGTGATGTTGTGGTGGTGCTGAGGGATGTTGTGGTGGTGCTGAGTGATGCTGTGGTGATGCTGAGTGATGCTGTGGCGGTGCTGACTGATGCTGTGGTGGCGTTGAGTGATCCTGTGCTGGCCCTGATTGATGCTGTGGTGGCCCTGAGTGATCCTGTGGTGGTCCTGAATGATGCTGTGGTGGTGCTGAGTGATGCTGTGGTGATGCTGAGTGGCGCTGTGGTGGTGCTGAGTGATGCTGTGGTGGTGCTGAGTGATGCTGTGGTGGTGCTGAGTGATGCTGTGGCGGTGCTGACTGATGCTGTGGTGGCGTTGAGTGATCCTGTGCTGGCCCTGATTGATGCTGTGGTGGCCCTGAGTGATGCTGTGGTGATGCTGACTGATGCTGTGGTGATGCTGATTGATGTTGTGGCGCTGCAGAGTGATGCTGTGGTAGTACTGAGTGATGCTGTGGTGTTCCTGAGTGATGCTGTGGTGGTGCTGAGTGTTGCTGTGGTTGCGTAGAGCGATGCAGTGGTGGCGCTGAGTGATGCTGTTGTGGCCGTGAGCGATATTGTTGTGTGGTTGAGTGACGCTGTGGTGGTGCTGAGTGTTGCTGTAGTGCCCCTGAGTGATGTTGTGGTGCCCCTGAGTGATGTTGTGGTGGTGCTGAGGGATGTTGTGGTGGTGCTGAGTGATGCTGTGGTGATGCTGAGTGATGCTGTGGTGGTGCTGAGGGATGTTGTGGTGGTGCTGAGTGATGCTGTGGTGGTGCTGAGGGATGTTGTGGTGGTGCTGAGTGATGCTGTGGTGGCGCTGAGTGATGCTGTGGTGGTGCTGAGTGATGCTGTGGTGGACCTGAGTGATGCTGTGGTGGTGCTGAGTGACGCTGTGGTGGTGCTGATTGATGCTGTGGTGGCATTGAGTGATCCTGTGCTGGCCCTGAGTGATGCTGTGGTGGCCCTGAGTGATGTTGTGGTGATGCTGACTGATGCTGTGGTGATGCTGATTGATGCTTTGGTGCTGCAGAGTGATGCTATGGTGCTACTGAGTGATGCTGTGGTGGCACTGAGTGATGCTGTGGTGGTGCTGAGTGATGCTGTGGAGTTCCTGAGTGATATTGTAGTGGTGCTGAGTGATGCTGTGGTGAAGGAGAGTGATGCTTTGGTGGCCCTGAGTGATGCTGTGGTGGTGCTGAGTGATGATGTGGTGGTGCTGACTGATGCTGTGGTGGTGCTGAGTGATGCTGTGGTAGACCTGAGCGATGCTCTGGTGGTGCTGAGTGACGCTGTGGTGGTGCTGATTGATGCTGTGGTGGCGCTGAGTGATATTGTTGTGTCCCTGAGTGATGCTGTGGTGGTGCTGAGTGATGCTGTGGTGGTGATGAGTGATCCTGTGTTGTTGTTGATTGATGCAGTGTTGGCCCTGAGTGATGCTGTGGTGGTGCTGAGTGATGCTGTGGTGGTGCTGAGTGACGCTGTGGTGGTGCTGATTGATGCTGTGGTGGTGCAGAGTGATATTGTTGTGTCCCTGAGTGATGCTGTGGTGGTGCTGAGTGATGCTGTGGTGGTGCTGAGTGATCCTGTGGTGGTCCTGAATGATGCTGTGGTGGTGCTGAGTGATGCTGTGGTGGTGCTGAGTGACGCTGTGGTGGCGTTGAGTGATCCTGTGCTGGCCCTGAGTGATGCTGTGGGGGCCCTGAGTGATGCTGTGGTGATGCTGACTGATGCTGTGGTGATGCTGATTGCTGCTGTGGCGCTACAGAGTGATGCTGTGGTGGTACTAAGTGATGCTGTGGTGTTCCTGAGTGATGCAGTGGTGGTGCTGAGTGATGCTGTGGTGGTGCTGAGTGTTGCTGTGGTTGCGTAGAGCGATGCTGTGGTGGCGCTGAGTGATGCTGTTGTGGCACTGAGCGATATTGTTGTGTGTGTGAGTGACGCTGTGGTGGTGCTGAGTGTTGCTGTAGTTGCGCTGAGTGATGTTGTGGTGGCGCTGAGTGATGTTGTGGTGGCGCTGAGTGATGTTGTGGTGCCCCTGAGTGATGTTGTGGTGGTGCTGAGTGATACTGTGGTGGTGCTGAGTGAATACTGTGGTGTCGCTGAGTGATGCTGTGGTAGCGCATAGTGATGCTGTGGTGGTGCTGAGTGATGCTGTGTTGGCGCTGAGTGATGCTGTTGTAGCGCATAGTGATGCTGTGGTGGTACTGAGTGATGCTGTGGTGCTACTGAGTGATGCTGTGGTGTTACTGAGTGATGCTGTGGTGGTGCTGAGTGATGCTGTGGAGTTCCTGAGTAATGTTGTGATGGTGCTGAGTGATGCTGTGGTGAAGGAGAGTGATGCTGTGGTGGCCCTGATTGATGCTGTGGTGGTGCTGAGTGATGATGTGGTGGTGCTGACTGATGCTGTGGTGGTGCTGAGTGATGCTGTGGTGGACCTGAGCAATGCTGTGGTGGTGCTGAGTGACGCTGTGGTGGTGCTGAGTGACGCTGTGGTGGCGTTGAGTGATCCTGTGCTGGCCCTGAGTGATGCTGTGGTGTCACTGAGTGCAGCTGTGGTGTCGCTGAGTGCAGCTGTGGTGGTGCTGAGTGACTGCTGTGGTGGTGCTGAGTGACGCTGTGGCGGTGCTGACTGATGCTGTGGTGGCGTTGAGTGATCCTGTGCTGGCCCTGAGTGATGCTGTGGTGGCCCTGAGTGATGCTGTGGTGATGCTGACTGATGCTGTGGTGATGCTGATTGATGTTGTGGCGCTGCAGAGTGATGCTGTGGTAGTACTGAGTGATGCTGTGGTGTTCCTGAGTGATGCTGTGGTGGTGCTGAGTGTTGCTGTGGTTGCGTAGAGCGATGCAGTGGTGGCGCTGAGTGATGCTGTTGTGGCCGTGAGCGATATTGTTGTGTGGTAGAGTGACGCTGTGGTGGTGCTGAGTGTTGCTGTAGTTGCGCTGAGTGAAGTTGTGGTGGCGCTGAGTGATGTTGTGGTGCCCCTGAGTGATGTTGTGGTGCCCCTGAGTGATGTTGTGGTGGTGCTGAGGGATGTTGTGGTGGTGCTGAGTGATGCTGTGGTGATGCTGAGTGATGCTGTGGTGGTGTTGAGTGATGCTGTGGTGGTGCTGAGGGATGTTGTGGTGGTGCTGAGTGATGCTGTGGTGGCGCTGAGTGATGCTGTGGTGGTGCTGAGTGACACTGTGGTGGTGGTGATTGATGCTGTGGTGGCATTGAGTGATCCTGTGCTGGCCCTGAGTGATGCTGTGGTGGCCCTGAGTGATGTTGTGGTGATGCTGACTGATGCTGTGGTGATGCTGATTGATGCTTTGGTGCTGCAGAGTGATGCTGTGGTGCTACTGAGTGATGCTGTGGTGGCACTGAGTGATGCTGTGGTGGCGCTGAGTGATGCTGTGGAGTTCCTGAGTGATGTTGTAGTGGTGCTGAGTGATGCTGTGGTGAAGGAGAGTGATGCTTTGGTGGCCCTGAGTGATGCTGTGGTGGTGCTGAGTGATGATGTGGTGGTGCTGACTGATGCTGTGGTGGTGCTGAGTGATGCTGTGGTGGACCTGAGCGATGCTCTGGTGGTGCTGAGTGACGCTGTGGTGGTGCTGATTGATGCTGTGATGGCGCTGAGTGATATTGTTGTGTCCCTGAGTGATGCTGTGGTGGTGCTGAGTGATGCTGTGGTGGTGATGAGTGATCCTGTGTTGTTGTTGATTGATGCAGTGTTGGCCCTGAGTGATGCTGTGGTGGTGCTGAGTGATGCTGTGGTGGTGCTGAGTGACGCTGTGGTGGTGCTGATTGATGCTGTGGTGGTGCAGAGTGATATTGTTGTGTCCCTGAGTGATGCTGTGGTGGTGCTGAGTGATGCTGTGGTGGTGCTGAGTGATCCTGTGGTGGTCCTGAATGATGCTGTGGTGGTGCTGAGTGATGCTGTGGTGGTGCTGAGTGGCGCTGTGGTGGCATTGAGTGATCCTGTGCTGGCCCTGAGTGATGCTGTGGGGGCCCTGAGTGATGCTGTGGTGATGCTGACTGATGCTGTGGTGATGCTGATTGCTGCTGTGGTGATACAGAGTGATGCTGTGGTGGTACTAAGTGATGCTGTGGTGTTCCTGAGTGATGCAGTGGTGGTGCTGAGTGATGCTGTGGTGGTGCTGAGTGTTGCTGTGGTTGCGTAGAGCGATGCTGTGGTGGCGCTGAGTGATGCTGTTGTGGCACTGAGCGATATTGTTGTGTGCTTGAGTGACGCTGTGGTGGTGCTGAGTGTTGCTGTAGTTGCGCTGAGTGATGTTGTGGTGGCGCTGAGTGATGTTGTGGTGCCCCTGAGTGATGTTGTGGTGGTGCTGAGTGATACTGTGGTGGTGCTGAGTGATGTTGTGGTGTCGCTGAGTGATGCTGCGGTAGCGCATAGTGATGCTGTGGTGGTGCTGAGTGATGCTGTGGTGGCGCTGAGTGATGCTGTGGTAGCGCATAGTGATGCTGTGGTGGTACTGAGTGATGCTGTGGTGCTACTGAGTGATGCTGTGGTGTTACTGAGTGATGCTGTGGTGGCGCTGAGTGATGCTGTGGAGTTCCTGAGTAATGTTGTGATGGTGCTGAGTGATGCTGTGGTGAAGGAGAGTGATGCTGTGGTGGCCCTGAGTGATGCTGTGGTGGTGCTGAGTGATGATGTGGTGGTGCTGACTGATGCTGTGGTGGACCTGAGCAATGCTGTGGTGGTGCTGAGTGACGCTGTGGTGGTGCTGATTGATGCTGTGATGGCGCTGAGTGAAATTGTTGTGTCCCTGAGTGATGCTGTGGTGGTGCTGAGTGATGCTGTGGTGGTGATGAGTGATCCTGTGTTGTTGTTGAGTGATGCAGTGTTGGCCCTGAGTGATGATGTGGTGTCGCTGAGTGCAGCTGTGGTGTCGCTGAGTGCAGCTGTGGTGGTGCTGAGTGACTGCTGTGGTGGTGCTGAGTGACGCTGTGGCAGTGCTGACTGATGCTGTGGTGGCGTTGAGTGATCCTGTGCTGGCCCTGAGTGATGCTGTGGTGGCCCTGAGTGATGCTGTGGTGATGCTGACTGATGCTGTGGTGACGCTGATTGATGTTGTGGCGCTGCAGAGTGATGCTGTGGTAGTACTGAGTGATGCTGTGGTGTTCCTGAGTGATGCTGTGGTGGTGCTGAGTGTTGCTTTGGTGGTGCTGATTGATGCTGTGATGGGGCTGAGTGATATTGTTGTGTCCCTGAGTGATGCTGTGGTGGTGCTGAGTGATGCTGTGGTGGTGATGAGTGATCCTGTGTTGTTGTTGAGTGATGCAGTGTTGGCCCTGAGTGATGATGTGGTGTCGCTGAGTGCAGCTGTGGTGGCCCTGAGTGATGCTGTGGTGATGCTGAGTGATGCTGTGGCGGTGCTGACTGATGCTGTGGTGGCGTTGAGTGATCCTGTGCTGGCCCTGATTGATGCTGTGGTGGCCCTGAGTGATGCTGTGGTGATGCTGACTGATGCTGTGGTGATGCTGATTGATGTTGTGGTGCTGCAGAGTGATGCTGTGGTAGTACTGAGTGATGTTGTGGTGCCCCTGAGTGATGTTGTGGTGCCCCTGAGTGATGTTGTGGTGGTGCTGAGGGATGTTGTGGTGGTGCTGAGTGATGCTGTGGTGATGCTGAGTGATGCTGTGGTGGTGTTGAGTGATGCTGTGGTGGTGCTGAGGGATGTTGTGGTGGTGCTGAGTGATGCTGTTGTGGCGCTGAGTGATGCTGTGGTGGTGCTGAGTGATGCTGTGGTGGACCTGAGTGATGCTGTTGTGGTGCTGAGTGATGCTGTGGTGGTGCTGATTGATGCTGTGGTGGCATTGAGTGATCCTGTGCTGGCCCTGAGTGATGCTGTGGTGGTCCTGAGTGATGTTGTGGTGATGCTGACTGATGCTGTGGTGATGCTGATTGATGCTTTGGTGCTGCAGAGAGATGCTGTGGTGCTACTGAGTGATGCTGTGGTGACACTGAGTGATGCTGTGGTGGTGCTGAGTGATGCTGTGCAGTTCCTGAGTGATGTTGTAGTGGTGCTGAGTGATGCTGTGGTGAAGGAGAGTGATGCTTTGGTGGCCCTGAGTGATGCTGTGGTGGTGCTGAGTGATGATGTGGTGGTGCTGACTGATGCTGTGGTGGTGCTGAGTGATGCTGTGGTGGACCTGAGCGATGCTCTGGTGGTGCTGAGTGACGCTGTGGTGGTGCTGATTGATGCTGTGATGGCACTGAGTGATATTGTTGTGTCCCTGAGTGATGCTGTGGTGGTGCTGAGTGATGCTGTGGTAGTGATGAGTGATCCTGTGTTGTTGTTGATTGATGCAGTGTTGGCCCTGAGTGATGCTGTGGTGGTGCTGAGTGACGCTGTGGTGGTGCTGATTGATGCTGTGGTGGTACAGAGTGATATTGTTGTGTCCCTGAGTGATGCTGTTGTGGTGCTGAGTGATGCTGTTGTGGTGCTGAGTGATCCTGTGGTGGTCCTGAATGATGCTGTGGTGGTGCTGAGTGATGCTGTGGTGGTGCTGAGTGACGCTGTGGTGGCGTTGAGTGATCCTGTGCTGGCCCTGAGTGATGCTGTGGGTTCCCTGAGTGATGCTGTGGTGATGCTGACTGATGCTGTGGTGATGCTGATTGCTGCTGTTGCGCTACAGAGTGATGCTGTGGTGGTACTAAGTGATGCTGTGGTATTCCTGAGTGATGCAGTGGTGGTGCTGAGTGATGCTGTGGTAGTGCTGAGTGTTGCTGTGGTTGCGTAGAGTGATGCTGTGGTGGCGCTGAGTGATGCTGTTGTGGCACTGAGCGATATTGTTGTGTGCTTGAGTGACGCTGTGGTGGTGCTGAGTGTTGCTGTAGTTGCGCTGAGTGATGTTGTGGTGGCGCTGAGTGATGTTGTGGTGCCCCTGAGTGATGTTGTGGTGGTGCTGAGTGATACTGTGGTGGTGCTGAGTGATGTTGTGGTGTCGCTGAGTGATGCTGTGGTAGCGCATAGTGATGCTGTGGTGGTGCTGAGTGATGCTGTGGTGGCGCTGAGTGATGCTGTGGTAGTGCATAGTGATGCTGTGGTGGTACTGAGTGATGCTGTGGTGCTACTGAGTGATGATGTGGTGTTACTGAGTGATGCTGTGGAGTTCCTGAGTAATGTGATGGTGCTGAGTGATGCTGTGGTGAAGGAGAGTGATGCTGTGGTGGCCCTGAGTGATGCTGTGGTGGTGCTGAGTGATGATGTGGTGGTGCTGACTGATGCTGTGGTGGTTCTGAGTGATGCTGTGGTGGACCTGAGCAATGCTGTGGTGGTGCTGAGTGACGCTGTGGTGGTGCTGATTGATGCTGTGATGGCGCTGAGTGAAATTGTTGTATCCCTGAGTGATGCTGTGGTGGTGCTGAGTGATGCTGTGGTGGTGATGAGTGATCCTGTGTTGTTGTTGAGTGATGCAGTGTTGGCCCTGAGTGATGATGTGGTGTCGCTGAGTGCAGCTGTGGTGTCGCTGAGTGCAGCTGTGGTGGTGCTGAGTGACTGCTGTGGTGGTGCTGAGTGATGCTGTGGCAGTGCTGACTGATGCTGTGGTGGCGTTGAGTGATCCTGTGCTGGCCATGAGTGATGCTGTGGTGGCCCTGAGTGATGCTGTGGTGATGCTGACTGATGCTGTGGTGATGCTGATTGATGTTGTGGTGCTGCAGAGTGATGCTGTGGTAGTACTGAGTGATGCTGTGGTGTTCCTGAGTGATGCTGTGGTGGTGCTGAGTGTTACTGTGGTTGCGTAGAGTGATACAGTGGTGGCGCTGAGTGATGCTGTTGTGGCCGTGAGCGATATTGTTGTGTGGTTGAGTGACGCTGTGGTAGGGCTGAGTGTTGCTGTAGTTGCGCTGAGTGATGTTGTGGTGGCGCTGAGTGATGTTGTGGTGCCCCTGAGTGATGTTGTGGTGCCCCTGAGTGATGTTGTGGTGGTGCTGAGGGATGTTGTGGTGGTGCTGAGTGATGCTGTGGTGATGCTGAGTGATGCTGTGGTGGTGTTGAGTGATGCTGTGGTGGTGCTGAGGGATGTTGTGGTGGTGCTGAGTGATGCTGTGGTGGCACTGAGTGATGCTGTGGTGGTGCTGAGAGATGCTGTGGTGGACCTGAGTGATGCTGTGGTGGTGCTGAGTGACGCTGTGGTGGTGCTGATTGATGCTGTGGTGGCATTGAGTGATCCTGTGCTGGCCCTGAGTGATGTTGTGGTGATGCTGACTGATGCTGTGGTGATGCTGATTGATGCTTTGGTGCTGCAGAGTGATGCTGTGGTGCTACTGAGTGATGCTGTGGTGGCACTGAGTGATGCTGTGGTGGTGCTGAGTGATGCTGTGGAGTTCCTGAGTGATGTTGTAGTGGTGCTGAGTGATGCTGTGGTGAAGGAGAGTGATGCTTTGGTGGCCCTGAGTGATGCTGTGGTGGTGCTGAGTGATGATGTGGTGGTGCTGACTGATGCTGTGGTGGTGCTGAGTGATGCTGTGGTGGACCTGAGCGATGCTCTGGTGGTGCTGAGTGACGCTGTGGTGGTGCTGATTGATGCTGTGATGGCGCTGAGTGATATTGTTGTGTCCCTGAGTGATGCTGTGGTGGTGCTGAGTGATGCTGTGGTGGTGATGAGTGATCCTGTGTTGTTGTTGATTGATGCAGTGTTGGCCCTGAGTGATGCTGTGGTGGTGCTGAGTGATGCTGTGGTGGTGCTGAGTGACGCTGTTGTGGTGCTGATTGATGCTGTGGTGGTGCAGAGTGATATTGTTGTGTCCCTGAGTGATGCTGTGGTGGTGCTGAGTGATGCTGTGGTGGTGCTGAGTGATCCTGTGGTGGTCCTGAATGATGCTGTGGTGGTGCTGAGTGATGCTGTGGTGATGCTGAATGGCGCTGTGGTGGTGCTGAGTGATGCTGTTGTGGTGCTGAGTGATGCTGTGGCGGTGCTGACTGATGCTGTGGTGGCGTTGAGTGATCCTGTGCTGGCCCTGATTGATGCTGTGGTGGCCCTGAGTGATGCTGTGGTGATGCTGACTGATGCTGTGGTGATGCTGATTGATGTTGTGGCGCTGCAGAGTGATGCTGTGGTAGTACTGAGTGATGCTGTGGTGTTCCTGAGTGATGCTGTGGTGGTGCTGAGTGTTGCTGTGGTTGCGTAGAGCGATGCAGTGGTGGCGCTGAGTGATGCTGTTGTGGCCGTGAGCGATATTGTTGTGTGGTTGAGTGACGCTGTGGTGGTGCTGAGTGTTGCTGTAGTGCCCCTGAGTGATGTTGTGGTGCCCCTGAGTGATGTTGTGGTGGTGCTGAGGGATGTTGTGGTGGTGCTGAGTGATGCTGTGGTGATGCTGAGTGATGCTGTGGTGGTGTTGAGTGATGCTGTGGTGGTGCTGAGGGATGTTGTGGTGGTGCTGAGTGATGCTGTGGTGGCGCTGAGTGATGCTGTGGTGGTGCTGAGTGATGCTGTGGTGGACCTGAGTGATGCTGTGGTGGTGCTGAGTGACGCTGTGGTGGTGCTGATTGATGCTGTGGTGGCATTGAGTGATCCTGTGCTGGCCCTGAGTGATGCTGTGGTGGCCCTGAGTGATGTTGTGGTGATGCTGACTGATGCTGTGGTGATGCTGATTGATGCTTTGGTGCTGCAGAGTGATGCTATGGTGCTACTGAGTGATGCTGTGGTGGCACTGAGTGATGCTGTGGTGGTGCTGAGTGATGCTGTGGAGTTCCTGAGTGATATTGTAGTGGTGCTGAGTGATGCTGTGGTGAAGGAGAGTGATGCTTTGGTGGCCCTGAGTGATGCTGTGGTGGTGCTGAGTGATGATGTGGTGGTGCTGACTGATGCTGTGGTGGTGCTGAGTGATGCTGTGGTAGACCTGAGCGATGCTCTGGTGGTGCTGAGTGACGCTGTGGTGGTGCTGATTGATGCTGTGATGGCGCTGAGTGATATTGTTGTGTCCCTGAGTGATGCTGTGGTGGTGATGAGTGATCCTGTGTTGTTGTTGATTGATGCAGTGTTGGCCCTGAGTGATGCTGTGGTGGTGCTGAGTGATGCTGTGGTGGTGCTGAGTGACGCTGTGGTGGTGCTGATTGATGCTGTGGTGGTGCAGAGTGATATTGTTGTGTCCCTGAGTGATGCTGTGGTGGTGCTGAGTGATGCTGTGGTGGTGCTGAGTGATCCTGTGGTGGTCCTGAATGATGCTGTGGTGGTGCTGAGTGATGCTGTGGTGGTGCTGAGTGACGCTGTGGTGGCGTTGAGTGATCCTGTGCTGGCCCTGAGTGATGCTGTGGGGGCCCTGAGTGATGCTGTGGTGATGCTGACTGATGCTGTGGTGATGCTGATTGCTGCTGTGGCGCTACAGAGTGATGCTGTGGTGGTACTAAGTGATGCTGTGGTGTTCCTGAGTGATGCAGTGGTGGTGCTGAGTGATGCTGTGGTGGTGCTGAGTGTTGCTGTGGTAGTACTGAGTGATGCTGTGGTGTTCCTGAGTGATGCTGTGGTGGTGCTGAGTGTTGCTGTGGTTGCGTAGAGCGATGCAGTGGTGGCGCTGAGTGATGCTGTTGTGGCCGTGAGCGATATTGTTGTGTGGTAGAGTGACGCTGTGGTGGTGCTGAGTGTTGCTGTAGTTGCACTGAGTGATGTTGTGGTGGCGCTGAGTGATGTTGTGGTGCCCCTGAGTGATGTTGTGGTGGTGCTGAGGGATGTTGTGGTGGTGCTGAGTGATGCTGTGGTGATGCTGAGTGATGCTGTGGTGGTGTTGAGTGATGCTGTGGTGGTGCTGAGGGATGTTGTGGTGGTGCTGAGTGATGCTGTGGTGGCGCTGAGTGATGCTGTGGTGGTGCTGAGTGACGCTGTGGTGGTGCTGATTGATGCTGTGGTGGCATTGAGTGATCCTGTGCTGTCCCTGAGTGATGCTGTGGTGGCCCTGAGTGATGTTGTGGTGATGCTGACTGATGCTGTGGTGATGCTGATTGATGCGTTGGTGCTGCAGAGTGATGCTGTGGTGCTACTGAGTGATGCTGTGGTGGCACTGAGTGATGCTGTGGTGGCGCTGAGTGATGCTGTGGAGTTCCTGAGTGATGTTGTAGTGGTGCTGAGTGATGCTGTGGTGAAGGAGAGTGATGCTTTGGTGGCCCTGAGTGATGCTGTGGTGGTGCTGAGTGATGATGTGGTGGTGCTGACTGATGCTGTGGTGGTGCTGAGTGATGCTGTGGTGGACCTGAGTGATGCTCTGGTGGTGCTGAGTGACGCTGTGGTGGTGCTGATTGATGCTGTGATGGCGCTGAGTGATATTGTTGTGTCCCTGAGTGATGCTGTGGTGGTGCTGAGTGATGCTGTGGTGGTGATGAGTGATCCTGTGTTGTTGTTGATTGATGCAGTGTTGGCCCTGAGTGATGCTGTGGTGGTGCTGAGTGATGCTGTGGTGGTGCTGAGTGACGCTGTGGTGGTGCTGATTGATGCTGTGGTGGTGCAGAGTGATATTGTTGTGTCCCTGAGTGATGCTGTGGTGGTGCTGAGTGATGCTGTGGTGGTGCTGAGTGATCCTGTGGTGGTCCTGAATGATGCTGTGGTGGTGCTGAGTGATGCTGTGGTGGTGCTGAGTGGCGCTGTGGTGGTGCTGAGTGATGCTGTGGTGGTGCTGAGTGATGCTGTGGTGGTGCTGAGTGATGCTGTGGCGGTGCTGACTGATGCTGTGGTGGCGTTGAGTGATCCTGTGCTGGCCCTGATTGATGCTGTGGTGGCCCTGAGTGATGCTGTGGTGATGCTGACTGATGCTGTGGTGATGCTGATTGATGTTGTGGCGCTGCAGAGTGATGCTGTGGTAGTACTGAGTGATGCTGTGGTGTTCCTGAGTGATGCTGTGGTGGTGCTGAGTGTTGCTGTGGTTGCGTAGAGCGATGCAGTGGTGGCGCTGAGTGATGCTGTTGTGGCCATGAGCGATATTGTTGTGTGGTTGAGTGACGCTGTGGTGGTGCTGAGTGTTGCTGTAGTGCCCCTGAGTGATGTTGTGGTGCCCCTGAGTGATGTTGTGGTGGTGCTGAGGGATGTTGTGTTGGTGCTGAGTGATGCTGTGGTGATGCTGAGTGATGCTGTGGTGGTGTTGAGTGATGCTGTGGTGGTGCTGAGGGATGTTGTGGTGGTGCTGAGTGATGCTGTGGTGGCGCTGAGTGATGCTGTGGTGGTGCTGAGTGATGCTGTGGTGGACCTGAGTGATGCTGTGGTGGTGCTGAGTGACGCTGTGGTGGTGCTGATTGATGCTGTGGTGGCATTGAGTGATCCTGTGCTGGCCCTGAGTGATGCTGTGGTGGCCCTGAGTGATGTTGTGGTGATGCTGACTGATGCTGTGGTGATGCTGATTGATGCTTTGGTGCTGCAGAGTGATGCTATGGTGCTACTGAGTGATGCTGTGGTGGCACTGAGTGATGCTGTGGTGGCGCTGAGTGATGCTGTGGAGTTCCTGAGTGATATTGTAGTGGTGCTGAGTGATGCTGTCGTGAAGGAGAGTGATGCTTTGGTGGCCCTGAGTGATGCTGTGGTGGTGCTGAGTGATGATGTGGTGGTGCTGACTGATGCTGTGGTGGTGCTGAGTGATGCTGTGGTAGACCTGAGCGATGCTCTGGTGGTGCTGAGTGACGCTGTGGTGGTGCTGATTGATGCTGTGATGGCGCTGAGTGATATTGTTGTGTCCCTGAGTGATGCTGTGGTGGTGCTGAGTGATGCTGTTGTGGTGATGAGTGATCCTGTGTTGTTGTTGATTGATGCAGTGTTGGCCCTGAGTGATGCTGTGGTGGTGCTGAGTGATGCTGTGGTGGTGCTGAGTGACGCTGTGGTGGTGTTGATTGATGCTGTGGTGGTGCAGAGTGATATTGTTGTGTCCCTGAGTGATGCTGTGGTGGTGCTGAGTGATGCTGTGGTGGTGCTGAGTGATCCTGTGGTGGTCCTGAATGATGCTGTGGTGGTGCTGAGTGATGCTGTGGTGGTGCTGAGTGACGCTGTGGTGGCGTTGAGTGATCCTGTGCTGGCCCTGAGTGATGCTGTGGGGGCCCTGAGTGATGCTGTGGTGATGCTGACTGATGCTGTGGTGATGCTGATTGCTGCTGTGGCGCTACAGAGTGATGCTGTGGTGGTACTAAGTGATGCTGTGGTATTCCTGAGTGATGCAGTGGTGGTGCTGAGTGATGCTGTGGTGGTGCTGAGTGTTGCTGTGGTTGCGTAGAGCGATGCTGTGGTGGCGCTGAGTGATGCTGTTGTGGCACTGAGCGATATTGTTGTGTGCTTGAGTGACGCTGTGGTGGTGCTGAGTGTTGCTGTAGTTGCGCTGAGTGATGTTGTGGTGGCGCTGAGTGATGTTGTGGTGGCGCTGAGTGATGTTGTGGTGGTGCTGAGTGATACTGTGGTGGTGCTGAGTGATGTTGTGGTGTCGCTGAGTGATGCTGTGGTAGCGCATAGTGATGCTGTGGTGGTGCTGAGTGATGCTGTGTTGGCGCTGAGTGATGCTGTGGTAGCGCATAGTGATGCTGTGGTGGTACTGAGTGATGCTGTGGTGCTACTGAGTGATGCTGTGGTGTTACTGAGTGATGCTGTGGTGGTGCTGAGTGATGCTGTGGAGTTCCTGAGTAATGTTGTGATGGTGCTGAGTGATGCTGTGGTGAAGGAGAGTGATGCTGTGGTGGCCCTGAGTGATGCTGTGGTGGTGCTGAGTGATGATGTGGTGGTGCTGACTGATGCTGTGGTGGTGCTGAGTGATGCTGTGGTGGACCTGAGCAATGCTGTGGTGGTGCTGAGTGACGCTGTGGTGGTGCTGAGTGACGCTGTGGTGGCGTTGAGTGATCCTGTGCTGGCCCTGAGTGATGCTGTGGTGTCGCTGAGTGCAGCTGTGGTGTCGCTGAGTGCAGCTGTGGTGGTGCTGAGTGACTGCTGTGGTGGTGCTGAGTGACGCTGTGGCGGTGCTGACTGATGCTGTGGTGGCGTTGAGTGATCCTGTGCTGGCCCTGAGTGATGCTGTGGTGGCCCTGAGTGATGCTGTGGTGATGCTGACTGATGCTGTGGTGATGCTGATTGATGTTGTGGCGCTGCAGAGTGATGCTGTGGTAGTACTGAGTGATGCTGTGGTGTTCCTGAGTGATGCTGTGGTGGTGCTGAGTGTTGCTGTGGTTGCGTAGAGCGATGCAGTGGTGGCGCTGAGTGATGCTGTTGTGGCCGTGAGCGATATTGTTGTGTGGTAGAGTGCCGCTGTGGTGGTGCTGAGTGTTGCTGTAGTTGCGCTGAGTGAAGTTGTGGTGGCGCTGAGTGATGTTGTGGTGCCCCTGAGTGATGTTGTGGTGGTGCTGAGGGATGTTGTGGTGGTGCTGAGTGATGCTGTGGTGATGCTGAGTGATGCTGTGGTGGTGTTGAGTGATGCTGTGGTGGTGCTGAGGGATGTTGTGGTGGTGCTGAGTGATGCTGTGGTGGCGCTGAGTGATGCTGTGGTGGTGCTGAGTGACACTGTGGTGGTGCTGATTGATGCTGTGGTGGCATTGAGTGATCCTGTGCTGGCCCTGAGTGATGCTGTGGTGGCCCTGAGTGATGTTGTGGTGATGCTGACTGATGCTGTGGTGATGCTGATTGATGCTTTGGTGCTGCAGAGTGATGCTGTGGTGCTACTGAGTGATGCTGTGGTGGCACTGAGTGATGCTGTGGTGGCGCTGAGTGATGCTGTGGAGTTCCTGAGTGATGTTGTAGTGGTGCTGAGTGATGCTGTGGTGAAGGAGAGTGATGCTTTGGTGGCCCTGAGTGATGCTGTGGTGGTGCTGAGTGATGATGTGGTGGTGCTGACTGATGCTGTGGTGGTGCTGAGCGATGCTCTGGTGGACCTGAGCGATGCTCTGGTGGTGCTGAGTGACGCTGTGGTGGTGCTGATTGATGCTGTGATGGCGCTGAGTGATATTGTTGTGTCCCTGAGTGATGCTGTGGTGGTGCTGAGTGATGCTGTGGTGGTGATGAGTGATCCTGTGTTGTTGTTGATTGATGCAGTGTTGGCCCTGAGTGATGCTGTGGTGGTGCTGAGTGATGCTGTGGTGGTGCTGAGTGACGCTGTGGTGGTGCTGATTGATGCTGTGATGGTGCAGAGTGATATTGTTGTGTCCCTGAGTGATGCTGTGGTGGTGCTGAGTGATGCTGTGGTGGTGCTGAGTGATCCTGTGGTGGTCCTGAATGATGCTGTGGTGGTGCTGAGTGATGCTGTGGTGGTGCTGAGTGGCGCTGTGGTGGCATTGAGTGATCCTGTGCTGGCCCTGAGTGATGCTGTGGGGGCCCTGAGTGATGCTGTGGTGATGCTGACTGATGCTGTGGTGATGCTGATTGCTGCTGTGGTGATACAGAGTGATGCTGTGGTGGTACTAAGTGATGCTGTGGTGTTCCTGAGTGATGCAGTGGTGGTGCTGAGTGATGCTGTGGTGGTGCTGAGTGTTGCTGTGGTTGCGTAGAGCGATGCTGTGGTGGCGCTGAGTGATGCTGTTGTGGCACTGAGCGATATTGTTGTGTGCTTGAGTGACGCTGTGGTGGTGCTGAGTGTTGCTGTAGTTGCGCTGAGTGATGTTGTGGTGGCGCTGAGTGATGTTGTGGTGCCCCTGAGTGATGTTGTGGTGGTGCTGAGTGATACTGTGGTGGTGCTGAGTGATGTTGTGGTGTCGCTGAGTGATGCTGCGGTAGCGCATAGTGATGCTGTGGTGGTGCTGAGTGATGCTGTGGTGGCGCTGAGTGAGGCTGTGGTAGCGCATAGTGATGCTGTGGTGGTACTGAGTGATGCTGTGGTGCTACTGAGTGATGCTGTGGTGTTACTGAGTGATGCTGTGGTGGCGCTGAGTGATGCTGTGGAGTTCCTGAGTAATGTTGTGATGGTGCTGAGTGATGCTGTGGTGAAGGAGAGTGATGCTGTGGTGGCCCTGAGTGATGCTGTGGTGGTGCTGAGTGATGATGTGGTGGTGCTGACTGATGCTGTGGTGGACCTGAGCAATGCTGTGGTGGTGCTGAGTGACGCTGTGGTGGTGCTGATTGATGCTGTGATGGCGCTGAGTGAAATTGTTGTGTCCCTGAGTGATGCTGTGGTGGTGCTGAGTGATGCTGTGGTGGTGATGAGTGATCCTGTGTTGTTGTTGAGTGATGCAGTGTTGGCCCTGAGTGATGATGTGGTGTCGCTGAGTGCAGCTGTGGTGTCGCTGAGTGCAGCTGTGGTGGTGCTGAGTGACTGCTGTGGTGGTGCTGAGTGACGCTGTGGCGGTGCTGACTGATGCTGTGGTGGCGTTGAGTGATCCTGTGCTGGCCCTGAGTGATGCTGTGGTGGCCCTGAGTGATGCTGTGGTGATGCTGACTGATGCTGTGGTGATGCTGATTGATGTTGTGGCGCTGCAGAGTGATGCTGTGGTAGTACTGAGTGATGCTGTGGTGTTCCTGAGTGATGCTGTGGTGGTGCTGAGTGTTGCTTTGGTGGTGCTGATTGATGCTGTGATGGGGCTGAGTGATATTGTTGTGTCCCTGAGTGATGCTGTGGTGGTGCTGAGTGATGCTGTGGTGGTGATGAGTGATCCTGTGTTGTTGAGTGATGCAGTGTTGGCCCTGAGTGATGATGTGGTGTCGCTGAGTGCAGCTGTGGTGGTGCTGAGTGATGCTGTGGTGATGCTGAGTGATGCTGTGGCGGTGCTGACTGATGCTGTGGTGGCGTTGAGTGATCCTGTGCTGGCCCTGATTGATGCTGTGGTGGCCCTGAGTGATGCTGTGGTGATGCTGACTGATGCTGTGGTGATGCTGATTGATGTTGTGGCGCTGCAGAGTGATGCTGTGGTAGTACTGAGTGATGTTGTGGTGCCCCTGAGTGATGTTGTGGTGCCCCTGAGTGATGTTGTGGTGGTGCTGAGGGATGTTGTGGTGGTGCTGAGTGATGCTGTGGTGATGCTGAGTGATGCTGTGGTGGTGTTGAGTGATGCTGTGGTGGTGCTGAGGGATGTTGTGGTGGTGCTGAGTGATGCTGTTGTGGCGCTGAGTGATGCTGTGGTGGTGCTGAGTGATGCTGTGGTGGACCTGAGTGATGCTGTTGTGGTGCTGAGTGATGCTGTGGTGGTGCTGATTGATGCTGTGGTGTCATTGAGTGATCCTGTGCTGGCCCTGAGTGATGCTGTGGTGGTCCTGAGTGATGTTGTGGTGATGCTGACTGATGCTGTGGTGATGCTGATTGATGCTTTGGTGCTGCAGAGAGATGCTGTGGTGCTACTGAGTGATGCTGTGGTGACACTGAGTGATGCTGTGGTGGTGCTGAGTGATGCTGTGCAGTTCCTGAGTGATGTTGTAGTGGTGCTGAGTGATGCTGTGGTGAAGGAGAGTGATGCTTTGGTGGCCCTGAGTGATGCTGTGGTGGTGCTGAGTGATGATGTGGTGGTGCTGACTGATGCTGTTGTGGTGCTGAGTGATGCTGTGGTGGACCTGAGCGATGCTCTGGTGGTGCTGAGTGACGCTGTGGTGGTGCTGATTGATGCTGTGATGGCGCTGAGTGATATTGTTGTGTCCCTGAGTGATGCTGTGGTGGTGCTGAGTGATGCTGTGGTAGTGATGAGTGATCCTGTGTTGTTATTGATTGATGCAGTGTTGGCCCTGAGTGATGCTGTGGTGGTGCTGAGTGACGCTGTGGTGGTGCTGATTGATGCTGTGGTGGTACAGAGTGATATTGTTGTGTCCCTGAGTGATGCTGTGGTGGTGCTGAGTGATGCTGTGGTGGTGCTGAGTGATCCTGTGGTGGTCCTGAATGATGCTGTGGTGGTGCTGAGTGATGCTGTGGTGGTGCTGAGTGACGCTGTGGTGGCGTTGAGTGATCCTGTGCTGGCCCTGAGTGATGCTGTGGGTTCCCTGAGTGATGCTGTGGTGATGCTGACTGATGCTGTGGTGATGCTGATTGCTGCTGTTGCGCTACAGAGTGATGCTGTGGTGGTACTAAGTGATGCTGTGGTATTCCTGAGTGATGCAGTGGTGGTGCTGAGTGATGCTGTGGTGGTGCTGAGTGTTGCTGTGGTTGCGTAGAGTGATGCTGTGGTGGCGCTGAGTGATGCTGTTGTGGCACTGAGCGATATTGTTGTGTGCTTGAGTGACGCTGTGGTGGTGCTGAGTGTTGCTGTAGTTGCGCTGAGTGATGTTGTGGTGGCGCTGAGTGATGTGGTGGTGCTGAGTGATACTGTGGTGGTGCTGAGTGATGTTGTGGTGTCGCTGAGTGATGCTGTGGTAGCGCATAGTGATGCTGTGGTGGTGCTGAGTGATGCTGTGGTGGCGCTGAGTGATGCTGTGGTAGTGCATAGTGATGCTGTGGTTGTATTGAGTGATGCTGTGGTGCTACTGAGTGATGATGTGGTGTTACTGAGTGATGCTGTGGAGTTCCTGAGTAATGTTGTGATGGTGCTGAGTGATGCTGTGGTGAAGGAGAGTGATGCTGTGGTGGCCCTGAGTGATGCTGTGGTGGTGCTGAGTGATGATGTGGTGGTGCTGACTGATGCTGTGGTGGTTCTGAGTGATGCTGTGGTGGACCTGAGCAATGCTGTGGTGGTGCTGAGTGACGCTGTGGTGGTGCTGATTGATGCTGTGATGGCGCTGAGTGAAATTGTTGTATCCCTGAGTGATGCTGTGGTGGTGCTGAGTGATGCTGTGGTGGTGATGAGTGATCCTGTGTTGTTGTTGAGTGATGCAGTGTTGGCCCTGAGTGATGATGTGGTGTCGCTGAGTGCAGCTGTGGTGTCGCTGAGTGCAGCTGTGGTGGTGCTGAGTGACTGCTGTGGTGGTGCTGAGTGATGCTGTGGCGGTGCTGACTGATGCTGTGGTGGCGTTGAGTGATCCTGTGCTGGCCCTGAGTGATGCTGTGGTGGCCCTGAGTGATGCTGTGGTGATGCTGACTGATGCTGTGGTGATGCTGATTGATGTTGTGGTGCTGCAGAGTGATGCTGTGGTAGTACTGAGTGATGCTGTGGTGTTCCTGAGTGATGCTGTGGTGGTGCTGAGTGTTACTGTGGTTGCGTAGAGTGATACAGTGGTGGCGCTGAGTGATGCTGTTGTGGCCGTGAGCGATATTGTTGTGTGGTTGAGTGACGCTGTGGTAGGGCTGAGTGTTGCTGTAGTTGCGCTGAGTGATGTTGTGGTGGCGCTGAGTGATGTTGTGGTGCCCCTGAGTGATGTTGTGGTGCCCCTGAGTGATGTTGTGGTGGTGCTGAGGGATGTTGTGGTGGTGCTGAGTGATGCTGTGGTGATGCTGAGTGATGCTGTGGTGGTGTTGAGTGATGCTGTGGTGGTGCTGAGGGATGTTGTGGTGGTGCTGAGTGATGCTGTGGTGGCGCTGAGTGATGCTGTGGTGGTGCTGAGAGATGCTGTGGTGGACCTGAGTGATGCTGTGGTGGTGCTGAGTGACGCTGTGGTGGTGCTGATTGATGCTGTGGTGGCATTGAGTGATCCTGTGCTGGCCCTGAGTGATGTTGTGGTGATGCTGACTGATGCTGTGGTGATGCTGATTGATGCTTTGGTGCTGCAGAGTGATGCTGTGGTGCTACTGAGTGATGCTGTGGTGGCACTGAGTGATGCTGTGGTGGTGCTGAGTGATGCTGTGGAGTTCCTGAGTGATGTTGTAGTGGTGCTGAGTGATGCTGTGGCGAAGGAGAGTGATGCTTTGGTGGCCCTGAGTGATGCTGTGGTGGTGCTGAGTGATGATGTGGTGGTGCTGACTGATGCTGTGGTGGTGCTGAGTGATGCTGTGGTGGACCTGAGCGATGCTCTGGTGGTGCTGAGTGACGCTGTGGTGGTGCTGATTGATGCTGTGATGGCGCTGAGTGATATTGTTGTGTCCCTGAGTGATGCTGTGGTGGTGCTGAGTGATGCTGTGGTGGTGATGAGTGATCCTGTGTTGTTGTTGATTGATGCAGTGTTGGCCCTGAGTGATGCTGTGGTGGTGCTGAGTGATGCTGTGGTGGTGCTGAGTGACACTGTGGTGGTGCTGATTGATGCTGTGGTGGTGCAGAGTGATATTGTTGTGTCCCTGAGTGATGCTGTGGTGGTGCTGAGTGATGCTGTGGTCGTGCTGAGTGATCCTGTGGTGGTCCTGAATGATGCTGTGGTGGTGCTGAGTGATGCTGTGGTGGTGCTGAGTGATGCTGTGGTGGCGTTGAGTGATCCTGTGCTGGCCCTGAGTGATGCTGTGGGGGCCCTGAGTGATGCTGTGGTGATGCTGACTGATGCTGTGGTGATGCTGATTGCTGCTGTGGCGCTACAGAGTGATGCTGTGGTGGTACTAAGTGATGCTGTGGTGTTCCTGAGTGATGCAGTGGTGGTGCTGAGTGATGCTGTGGTGGTGCTGAGTGTTGCTGTGGTTGCGTAGAGCGATGCTGTGGTGGCGCTGAGTGATGCTGTTGTGGCACTGAGCGATATTGTTGTGTGCTTGAGTGACGCTGTGGTGGTGCTGAGTGTTGCTGTAGTTGCGCTGAGTGATGTTGTGGTGGCGCTGAGTGATGTTGTGGTGCCCCTGAGTGATGTTGTGGTGGTGCTGAGTGATACTGTGGTGGTGCTGAGTGATGTTGTGGTGTCGCTGAGTGATGCTGTGGTAGCGCATAGTGATGCTGTGGTGGTGCTGAGTGATGCTGTGGTGGCGCTGAGTGATGCTGTGGTAGCGCATAGTGATGCTGTGGTGGTACTGAGTGATGCTGTTGTGCTACTGAGTGATGCTGTGGTGTTACTGAGTGATGCTGTGGTAGCGCTGAGTGATGCTGTGGAGTTCCTGAGTAATGTTGTGATGGTGCTGAGTGATGCTGTGGTGAAGGAGAGTGATGCTGTGGTGGCCCTGAGTGATGCTGTGGTGGTGCTGACTGATGCTGTGGTGGTGCTGAGTGATGCTGTGGTGGACCTGAGCAATGCTGTGGTGGTGCTGAGTGACGCTGTGGTGGTGCTGATTGATGCTGTGATGGCGCTGAGTGAAATTGTTGTGTCCCTGAGTGATGCTGTGGTGGTGCTGAGTGATGCTGTGGTGGTGATGAGTGATCCTGTGTTGTTGTTGAGTGATGCAGTGTTGGCCCTGAGTGATGATGTGGTGTCGCTGAGTGCAGCTGTGGTGTCGCTGAGTGCAGCTGTGGTGGTGCTGAGTGACTGCTGTGGTGGTGCTGAGTGACGCTGTGGCGGTGCTGACTGATGCTGTGGTGGCGTTGAGTGATCCTGTGCTGGCCCTGAGTGATGCTGTGGTGGCCCTGAGTGATGCTGTGGTGATGCTGACTGATGCTGTGGTGATGCTGATTGATGTTGTGGCGCTGCAGAGTGATGCTGTGGTAGTACTGAGTGATGCTGTGGTGTTCCTGAGTGATGCTGTAGTGGTGCTGAGTGTTGCTTTGGTGGTGCTGATTGATGCTGTGATGGCGCTGAGTGATATTGTTCTGTCCCTGAGTGATGCTGTGGTCGTGCTGAGTGATGCTGTGGTGGTGATGAGTGATCCTGTGTTGTTGTTGAGTGATGCAGTGTTGGCCCTGAGTGATGATGTGGTGTCGCTGAGTGCAGCTGTGGTGGTGCTGAGTGATGCTGTGGTAGTGCTGAGTGATGCTGTGGCAGTGCTGACTGATGCTGTTGGGGCGTTGAGTGATCCTGTGCTGGCCCTGATTGATGCTGTGGTGGCCCTGAGTGATGCTGTGGTGATGCTGACTGATGCTGTGGTGATGCTGATTGATGTTGTGGCGCTGCAGAGTGATGCTGTGGTAGTACTGAGTGATGTTGTGGTGCCCCTGAGTGATGTTGTGGTGCCCCTGAGTGATGTTGTGGTGGTGCTGAGGGATGTTGTGGTGGTGCTGAGTGATGCTGTGGTGGTGCTGAGTGATGCTGTGGTAGACCTGAGCGATGCTCTGGTGGTGCTGAGTGACGCTGTGGTGGTGCTGATTGATGCTGTGATGGCGCTGAGTGATATTGTTGTGTCCCTGAGTGATGCTGTGGTGGTGCTGAGTGATGCTGTGGTGGTGATGAGTGATCCTGTGTTGTTGTTGATTGATGCAGTGTTGGCCCTGAGTGATGCTGTGGTGGTGCTGAGTGACGCTGTGGTGGTGCTGATTGATGCTGTGGTGGTACAGAGTGATATTGTTGTGTCCCTGAGTGATGCTGTGGTGGTGCTGAGTGATGCTGTGGTGGTGCTGAGTGATCCTGTGGTGGTCCTGAATGATGCTGTGGTGGTGCTGAGTGATGCTGTGGTGGTGCTGAGTGACGCTTTGGTGGCGTTGAGTGATCCTGTGCTGGCCCTGAGTGATGCTGTGGGTTCCCTGAGTGATGCTGTGGTGATGCTGACTGATGCTGTGGTGATGCTGATTGCTGCTGTTGCGCTACAGAGTGATGCTGTGGTGTTCCTGAGTGATGCAGTGGTGGTGCTGAGTGATGCTGTGGTGGTGCTGAGTGTTGCTGTGGTTGCGTAGAGCGATGCTGTGGTGGCGCTGAGTGATGCTGTTGTGGCACTGAGCGATATTGTTGTGTGCTTGAGTGACGCTGTGGTGGTGCTGAGTGTTGCTATAGTTGCGCTGAGTGATGTTGTGGTGGCGCTGAGTGATGTTGTGGTGCCCCTGAGTGATGTTGTGGTGGTGCTGAGTGATACTGTGGTGGTGCTGAGTGATGTTGTGGTGTCGCTGAGTGATGCTGTGGTAGCGCATAGTGATGCTGTGGTGGTGCTGAGTGATGCTGTGGTGGCGCTGAGTGATGCTGTGGTAGTGCATAGTGATGCTGTGGTGGTACTGAGTGATGCTGTGGTGCTACTGAGTGATGATGTGTGTTACTGAGTGATGCTGTGGAGTTCCTGAGTAATGTTGTGATGGTGCTGAGTGACGCTGTGGTGAAGGAGAGTGATGCTGTGGTGGCCCTGAGTGATGCTGTGGTGGTGCTGAGTGATGATGTGGTGGTGCTGACTGATGCTGTGGTGGTTCTGAGTGATGCTGTGGTGGACCTGAGCAATGCTGTGGTGGTGCTGAGTGACGCTGTGGTGGTGCTGATTGATGCTGTGATGGCGCTGAGTGAAATTGTTGTATCCCTGAGTGATGCTGTGGTGGTGCTGAGTGATGCTGTGGTGGTGATGAGTGATCCTGTGTTGTTGTTGAGTGATGCAGTGTTGGCCCTGAGTGATGATGTGGTGTCGCTGAGTGCAGCTGTGGTGTCGCTGAGTGCAGCTGTGGTGGTGCTGAGTGACTGCTGTGGTGGTGCTGAGTGATGCTGTGGCGGTGCTGACTGATGCTGTGGTGGCGTTGAGTGATCCTGTGCTGGCCCTGAGTGATGCTGTGGTGGCCCTGAGTGATGCTGTGGTGATGCTGACTGATGCTGTGGTGATGCTGATTGATGTTGTGGTGCTGCAGAGTGATGCTGTGGTAGTACTGAGTGATGCTGTGGTGTTCCTGAGTGATGCTGTGGTGGTGCTGAGTGTTACTGTGGTTGCGTAGAGCGATACAGTGGTGGCGCTGAGTGATGCTGTTGTGGCCGTGAGCGATATTGTTGTGTGGTTGAGTGACGCTGTGGTAGTGCTGAGTGTTGCTGTAGTTGCGCTGAGTGATGTTGTGGTGGCGCTGAGTGATGTTGTGGTGCCCCTGAGTGATGTTGTGGTGCCCCTGAGTGATGTTGTGGTGGTGCTGAGGGATGTTGTGGTGGTGCTGAGTGATGCTGTGGTGATGCTGAGTGATGCTGTGGTGGTGTTGAGTGATGCTGTGGTGGTGCTGAGGGATGTTGTGGTGGTGCTGAGTGATGCTGTGGTGGCGCTGAGTGATGCTGTGGTGGTGCTGATAGATGCTGTGGTGGACCTGAGTGATGCTGTGGTGGTGCTGAGTGACGCTGTGGTGGTGCTGATTGATGCTGTGGTGGCATTGAGTGATCCTGTGCTGGCCCTGAGTGATGTTGTGGTGATGCTGACTGATGCTGTGGTGATGCTGATTGATGCTTTGGTGCTGCAGAGTGATGCTGTGGTGCTACTGAGTGATGCTGTGGTGGCACTGAGTGATGCTGTGGTGGTGCTGAGTGATGCTGTGGAGTTCCTGAGTGATGTTGTAGTGGTGCTGAGTGATGCTGTGGTGAAGGAGAGTGATGCTTTGGTGGCTCTGAGTGATGCTGTGGTGGTGCTGAGTGATGATGTGGTGGTGCTGACTGATGCTGTGGTGGTGCTGAGTGATGCTGTGGTGGACCTGAGCGATGCTCTGGTGGTGCTGAGTGACGCTGTGGTGGTGCTGATTGATGCTGTGATGGCGCTGAGTGATATTGTTGTGTCCCTGAGTGATGCTGTGGTGGTGCTGAGTGATGCTGTGGTGGTGATGAGTGATCCTGTGTTGTTGTTGATTGATGCAGTGTTGGCCCTGAGTGATGCTGTGGTGGTGCTGAGTGATGCTGTGGTGGTGCTGAGTGACGCTGTGGTGGTGCTGATTGATGCTGTGGTGGTGCAGAGTGATATTGTTGTGTCCCTGAGTGATGCTGTGGTGGTGCTGAGTGATGCTGTGGTGGTGCTGAGTGATCCTGTGGTGGTCCTGAATGATGCTGTGGTGGTGCTGAGTGATGCTGTGGTGGTGCTGAGTGATGCTGTGGTGGCGTTGAGTGATCCTGTGCTGGCCCTGAGTGATGCTGTGGGGGCCCTGAGTGATGCTGTGGTGATGCTGACTGATGCTGTGGTGATGCTGATTGCTGCTGTGGCGCTACAGAGTGATGCTGTGGTGGTACTAAGTGATGCTGTGGTGTTCCTGAGTGATGCAGTGGTGGTGCTGAGTGATGCTGTGGTGGTGCTGAGTGTTGCTGTGGTTGCGTAGAGCGATGCTGTGGTGGCGCTGAGTGATGCTGTTGTGGCACTGAGCGATATTGTTGTGTGCTTGAGTGACACTGTGGTGGTGCTGAGTGTTGCTGTAGTTGCGCTGAGTGATGTTGTGGTGGCGCTGAGTGATGTTGTGGTGCCCCTGAGTGATGTTGTGGTGGTGCTGAGTGATACTGTGGTGGTGCTGAGTGATGTTGTGGTGTCGCTGAGTGATGCTGTGGTAGCGCATAGTGATGCTGTGGTGGTGCTGAGTGATGCTGTGGTGGCGCTGAGTGATGCTGTGGTAGCGCATAGTGATGCTGTGGTGGTACTGAGTGATGCTGTTGTGCTACTGAGTGATGCTGTGGTGTTACTGAGTGATGCTGTGGTGGCGCTGAGTGATGCTGTGGAGTTCCTGAGTAATGTTGTGATGGTGCTGAGTGATGCTGTGGTGAAGGAGAGTGATGCTGTGGTAGCCCTGAGTGATGCTGTGGTGGTGCTGACTGATGCTGTGGTGGTGCTGAGTGATGCTGTGGTGGACCTGAGCAATGCTGTGGTGGTGCTGAGTGACGCTGTGGTGGTGCTGATTGATGCTGTGATGGCGCTGAGTGATATTGTTGTGTCCCTGAGTGATGCTGTGGTGGTGCTGAGTGATGCTGTGGTAGTGATGAGTGATCCTGTGTTGTTGTTGATTGATGCAGTGTTGGCCCTGAGTGATGCTGTGGTGGTGCTGAGTGACGCTGTGGTGGTGCTGATTGATGCTGTGGTGGTACAGAGTGATATTGTTGTGTCCCTGAGTGATGCTGTGGTGGTGCTGAGTGATGCTGTGGTGGTGCTGAGTGATCCTGTGGTGGTCCTGAATGATGCTGTGGTGGTGCTGAGTGATGCTGTGGTGGTGCTGAGTGACGCTGTGGTGGCGTTGAGTGATCCTGTGCTGGCCCTGAGTGATGCTGTGGGTTCCCTGAGTGATGCTGTGGTGATGCTGACTGATGCTGTGGTGATGCTGATTGCTGCTGTTGCGCTACAGAGTGATGCTGTGGTGGTACTAAGTGATGCTGTGGTATTCCTGAGTGATGCAGTGGTGGTGCTGAGTGATGCTGTGGTGGTGCTGAGTGTTGCTGTGGTTGCGTAGAGTGATGATGTGGTGGCGCTGAGTGATGCTGTTGTGGCACTGAGCGATATTGTTGTGTGCTTGAGTGACGCTGTGGTGGTGCTGAGTGTTGCTGTAGTTGCGCTGAGTGATGTTGTGGTGGCGCTGAGTGATGTTGTGGTGCCCCTGAGTGATGTTGTGGTGGTGCTGAGTGATACTGTGGTGGTGCTGAGTGATGTTGTGGTGTCGCTGAGTGATGCTGTGGTAGCGCATAGTGATGCTGTGGTGGTGCTGAGTGATGCTGTGGTGGCGCTGAGTGATGCTGTGGTAGTGCATAGTGATGCTGTGGTTGTACTGAGTGATGCTGTGGTGCTACTGAGTGATGATGTGGTGTTACTGAGTGATGCTGTGGAGTTCCTGAGTAATGTTGTGATGGTGCTGAGTGATGCTGTGGTGAAGGAGAGTGATGCTGTGGTGGCCCTGAGTGATGCTGTGGTGGTGCTGAGTGATGATGTGGTGGTGCTGACTGATGCTGTGGTGGTTCTGAGTGATGCTGTGGTGGACCTGAGCAATGCTGTGGTGGTGCTGAGTGACGCTGTGGTGGTGCTGATTGATGCTGTGATGGCGCTGAGTGAAATTGTTGTATCCCTGAGTGATGCTGTGGTGGTGCTGAGTGATGCTGTGGTGGTGATGAGTGATCCTGTGTTGTTGTTGAGTGATGCAGTGTTGGCCCTGAGTGATGATGTGGTGTCGCTGAGTGCAGCTGTGGTGTCGCTGAGTGCAGCTGTGGTGGTGCTGAGTGACTGCTGTGGTGGTGCTGAGTGATGCTGTGGCGGTGCTGACTGATGCTGTGGTGGCGTTGAGTGATCCTGTGCTGGCCCTGAGTGATGCTGTGGTGGCCCTGAGTGATGCTGTGGTGATGCTGACTGATGCTGTGGTGATGCTGATTGATGTTGTGGTGCTGCAGAGTGATGCTGTGGTAGTACTGAGTGATGCTGTGGTGTTCCTGAGTGATGCTGTGGTGGTGCTGAGTGTTACTGTGGTTGCGTAGAGTGATACAGTGGTGGCGCTGAGTGATGCTGTTGTGGCCGTGAGCGATATTGTTGTGTGGTTGAGTGACGCTGTGGTAGGGCTGAGTGTTGCTGTAGTTGCGCTGAGTGATGTTGTGGTGGCGCTGAGTGATGTTGTGGTGCCCCTGAGTGATGTTGTGGTGCCCCTGAGTGATGTTGTGGTGGTGCTGAGGGATGTTGTGGTGGTGCTGAGTGATGCTGTGGTGATGCTGAGTGATGCTGTGGTGGTGTTGAGTGATGCTGTGGTGGTGCTGAGGGATGTTGTGGTGGTGCTGAGTGATGCTGTGGTGGCGCTGAGTGATGCTGTGGTGGTGCTGAGAGATGCTGTGGTGGACCTGAGTGATGCTGTGGTGGTGCTGAGTGACGCTGTGGTGGTGCTGATTGATGCTGTGGTGGCATTGAGTGATCCTGTGCTGGCCCTGAGTGATGTTGTGGTGATGCTGACTGATGCTGTGGTGATGCTGATTGATGCTTTGGTGCTGCAGAGTGATGCTGTGGTGCTACTGAGTGATGCTGTGGTGACACTGAGTGATGCTGTGGTGGTGCTGAGTGATGCTGTGGAGTTCCTGAGTGATGTTGTAGTGGTGCTGAGTGATGCTGTGGTGAAGGAGAGTGATGCTTTGGTGGCCCTGAGTGATGCTGTGGTGGTGCTGAGTGATGATGTGGTGGTGCTGACTGATGCTGTGGTGGTGCTGAGTGATGCTGTGGTGGACCTGAGCGATGCTCTGGTGGTGCTGAGTGACGCTGTGGTGGTGCTGATTGATGCTGTGATGGCGCTGAGTGATATTGTTGTGTCCCTGAGTGATGCTGTGGTGGTGCTGAGTGATGCTGTGGTGGTGATGAGTGATCCTGTGTTGTTGTTGATTGATGCAGTGTTGGCCCTGAGTGATGCTGTGGTGGTGCTGAGTGATGCTGTGGTGGTGCTGAGTGACACTGTGGTGGTGCTGATTGATGCTGTGGTGGTGCAGAGTGATATTGTTGTGTCCCTGAGTGATGCTGTGGTGGTGCTGAGTGATGCTGTGGTCGTGCTGAGTGATCCTGTGGTGGTCCTGAATGATGCTGTGGTGGTGCTGAGTGATGCTGTGGTGGTGCTGAGTGATGCTGTGGTGGCGTTGAGTGATCCTGTGCTGGCCCTGAGTGATGATGTGGGGGCCCTGAGTGATGCTGTGGTGATGCTGACTGATGCTGTGGTGATGCTGATTGCTGCTGTGGCGCTACAGAGTGATGCTGTGGTGGTACTAAGTGATGCTGTGGTATTCCTGAGTGATGCAGTGGTGGTGCTGAGTGATGCTGTGGTGGTGCTGAGTGTTGCTGTGGTTGTGTAGAGCTATGCTGTGGTGGCGCTGAGTGATGCTGTTGTGGCACTGAGCGATATTGTTGTGTGCTTGAGTGACGCTGTGGTGGTGCTGAGTGTTGCTGTAGTTGCGCTGAGTGATGTTGTGGTGGCGCTGAGTGATGTTGTGGTGCCCCTGAGTGATGTTGTGGTGGTGCTGAGTGATACTGTGGTGGTGCTGAGTGATGTTGTGGTGTCGCTGAGTGATGCTGTGGTAGCGCATAGTGATGCTGTGGTGGTGCTGAGTGATGCTGTGGTGGCGCTGAGTGATGCTGTGGTAGCGCATAGTGATGCTGTGGTGGTACTGAGTGATGCTGTTGTGCTACTGAGTGATGCTGTGGTGTTACTGAGTGATGCTGTGGTAGCGCTGAGTGATGCTGTGGAGTTCCTGAGTAATGTTGTGATGGTGCTGAGTGATGCTGTGGTGAAGGAGAGTTATGCTGTGGTGGCCCTGAGTGATGCTGTGGTGGTGCTGACTGATGCTGTGGTGGTGCTGAGTGATGCTGTGGTGGACCTGAGCAATGCTGTGGTGGTGCTGAGTGACGCTGTGGTGGTGCTGATTGATGCTGTGATGGCGCTGAGTGAAATTGTTGTGTCCCTGAGTGATGCTGTGGTGGTGCTGAGTGATGCTGTGGTGGTGATGAGTGATCCTGTGTTGTTGTTGAGTGATGCAGTGTTGGCCCTGAGTGATGATGTGGTGTCGCTGAGTGCAGCTGTGGTGTCGCTGAGTGCAGCTGTGGTGTCGCTGAGTGCAGCTGTGGTGGTGCTGAGTGACTGCTGTGGTGGTGCTGAGTGACGCTGTGGCGGTGCTGACTGATGCTGTGGTGGCATTGAGTGATCCTGTGCTGGCCCTGAGTGATGCTGTGGTGGCCCTGAGTGATGCTGTGGTGATGCTGACTGATGCTGTGGTGATGCTGATTGATGTTGTGGCGCTGCAGAGTGATGCTGTGGTAGTACTGAGTGATGCTGTGGTGTTCCTGAGTGATGCTGTAGTGGTGCTGAGTGTTGCTTTGGTGGTGCTGATTGATGCTGTGATGGCGCTGAGTGATATTGTTCTGTCCCTGAGTGATGCTGTGGTCGTGCTGAGTGATGCTGTGGTGGTGATGAGTGATCCTGTGTTGTTGTTGAGTGATGCAGTGTTGGCCCTGAGTGATGATGTGGTGTCGCTGAGTGCAGCTGTGGTGGTGCTGAGTGATGCTGTGGTAGTGCTGAGTGATGCTGTGGCAGTGCTGACTGATGCTGTTGGGGCGTTGAGTGATCCTGTGCTGGCCCTGATTGATGCTGTGGTGGCCCTGAGTGATGCTGTGGTGATGCTGACTGATGCTGTGGTGATGCTGATTGATGTTGTGGCGCTGCAGAGTGATGCTGTGGTAGTACTGAGTGATGTTGTGGTGCCCCTGAGTGATGTTGTGGTGCCCCTGAGTGATGTTGTGGTGGTGCTGAGGGATGTTGTGGTGGTGCTGAGTGATGCTGTGGTGGTGCTGAGTGATGCTGTGGTGGACCTGAGCGATGCTCTGGTGGTGCTGAGTGACGCTGTGGTGGTGCTGATTGATGCTGTGATGGCGCTGAGTGATATTGTTGTGTCCCTGAGTGATGCTGTGGTGGTGCTGAGTGACGCTGTGGTGGTGCTGATTGATGCTGTGGTGGTACAGAGTGATATTGTTGTGTCCCTGAGTGATGCTGTGGTGGTGCTGAGTGATGCTGTGGTGGTGCTGAGTGATCCTGTGGTGGTCCTGAATGATGCTGTGGTGGTGCTGAGTGATGCTGTGGTGGTGCTGAGTGACGCTGTGGTGGCGTTGAGTGATCCTGTGCTGGCCCTGAGTGATGCTGTGGGTTCCCTGAGTGATGCTGTGGTGATGCTGACTGATGCTGTGGTGATGCTGATTGCTGCTGTTGCGCTACAGAGTGATGCTGTGGTGGTACTAAGTGATGCTGTGGTGTTCCTGAGTGATGCAGTGGTGGTTCTGAGTGATGCTGTGGTGGTGCTGAGTGTTGCTGTGGTTGCGTAGAGCGATGCTGTGGTGGCGCTGAGTGATGCTGTTGTGGCACTGAGCGATATTGTTGTGTGCTTGAGTGACGCTGTGGTGGTGCTGAGTGTTGCTGTAGTTGCGCTGAGTGATGTTGTGGTGGCGCTGAGTGATGTTGTGGTGCCCCTGAGTGATGTTGTGGTGGTGCTGAGTGATACTGTGGTGGTGCTGAGTGATGTTGTGGTGTCGCTGAGTGTTGCTGTGGTAGCGCATAGTGATGCTGTGGTGGTGCTGAGTGATGCTGTGGTGGCGCTGAGTGATGCTGTGGTAGTGCATAGTGATGCTGTGGTGGTACTGAGTGATGCTGTGGTGCTACTGAGTGATGATGTGGTGTTACTGAGTGATGCTGTGGAGTTCCTGAGTAATGTTGTGATGGTGCTGAGTGACGCTGTGGTGAAGGAGAGTGATGCTGTGGTGGCCCTGAGTGATGCTGTGGTGGTGCTGAGTGATGATGTGGTTGTGCTGACTGATGCTGTGGTGGTTCTGAGTGATGCTGTGGTGGACCTGAGCAATGCTGTGGTGGTGCTGAGTGACGCTGTGGTGGTGCTGATTGATGCTGTGATGGCGCTGAGTGAAATTGTTGTATCCCTGAGTGATGCTGTGGTGGTGCTGAGTGATGCTGTGGTGCTGATGAGTGATCCTGTGTTGTTGTTGAGTGATGCAGTGTTGGCCCTGAGTGATGATGTGGTGTCGCTGAGTGCAGCTGTGGTGTCGCTGAGTGCAGCTGTGGTGGTGCTGAGTGACTGCTGTGGTGGTGCTGAGTGATGCTGTGGCGGTGCTGACTGATGCTGTGGTGGTGCTGACTGATGCTGTGGTGGCGTTGAGTGATCCTGTGCTGGCCCTGAGTGATGCTGTGGTGGCCCTGAGTGATGCTGTGGTGATGCTGACTGATGCTGTGGTGATGCTGATTGATGTTGTGGTGCTGCAGAGTGATGCTGTGGTAGTACTGAGTGATGCTGTGGTGTTCCTGAGTGATGCTGTGGTGGTGCTGAGTGTTACTGTGGTTGCGTAGAGCGATACAGTGGTGGCGCTGAGTGATGCTGTTGTGGCCGTGAGCGATATTGTTGTGTGGTTGAGTGACGCTGTGGTAGTGCTGAGTGGTGCTGTAGTTGCGCTGAGTGATGTTGTGGTGGCGCTGAGTGATGTTGTGGTGCCCCTGAGTGATGTTGTGGTGCCCCTGAGTGATGTTGTGGTGGTGCTGAGGGATGTTGTGGTGGTGCTGAGTGATGCTGTGGTGATGCTGAGTGATGCTGTTGTGGTGTTGAGTGATGCTGTGGTGGTGCTGAGGGATGTTGTGGTGGTGCTGAGTGATGCTGTGGTGGCGCTGAGTGATGCTGTGGTGGTGCTGAGAGATGCTGTGGTGGACCTGAGTGATGCTGTGGTGGTGCTGAGTGACGCTGTGGTGGTGCTGATTGATGCTGTGGTGGCATTGAGTGATCCTGTGCTGGCCCTGAGTGATGTTGTGGTGATGCTGACTGATGCTGTGGTGATGCTGATTGATGCTTTGGTGCTGCAGAGTGATGCTGTGGTGCTACTGAGTGATGCTGTGGTGGCACTGAGTGATGCTGTGGTGGTGCTGAGTGATGCTGTGGAGTTCCTGAGTGATGTTGTAGTGGTGCTGAGTGATGCTGTGGTGAAGGAGAGTGATGCTTTGGTGGCCCTGAGTGATGCTGTGGTGGTGCTGAGTGATGATGTGGTGGTGCTGACTGATGCTGTGGTGGTGCTGAGTGATGCTGTGGTGGACCTGAGCGATGCTCTGGTGGTGCTGAGTGACGCTGTGGTGGTGCTGATTGATGCTGTGATGGCGCTGAGTGATATTGTTGTGTCCCTGAGTGATGCTGTGGTGGTGCTGAGTGATGCTGTGGTGGTGATGAGTGATCCTGTGTTGTTGTTGATTGATGCAGTGTTGGCCCTGAGTGATGCTGTGGTGGTGCTGAGTGATGCTGTGGTGGTGCTGAGTGACGCTGTGGTGGTGCTGATTGATGCTGTGGTGGTGCAGAGTGATATTGTTGTGTCCCTGAGTGATGCTGTGGTGGTGCTGAGTGATGCTGTGGTGGTGCTGAGTGATCCTGTGGTGGTCCTGAATGATGCTGTGGTGGTGCTGAGTGATGCTGTGGTGGTGCTGAGTGATGCTGTGGTGGCGTTGAGTGATCCTGTGCTGGCCCTGAGTGATGCTGTGGGGGCCCTGAGTGATGCTGTGGTGATGCTGACTGATGCTGTGGTGATGCTGATTGCTGCTGTGGCGCTACAGAGTGATGCTGTGGTGGTACTAAGTGATGCTGTGGTGTTCCTGAGTGATGCAGTGGTGGTGCTGAGTGATGCTGTGGTGGTGCTGAGTGTTGCTGTGGTTGCGTAGAGCGATGCTGTGGTGGCGCTGAGTGATGCTGTTGTGGCACTGAGCGATATTGTTGTGTGCTTGAGTGACGCTGTGGTGGTGCTGAGTGTTGCTGTAGTTGCGCTGAGTGATGTTGTGGTGGCGCTGAGTGATGTTGTGGTGCCCCTGAGTGATGTTGTGGTGGTGCTGAGTGATACTGTGGTGGTGCTGAGTGATGTTGTGGTGTCGCTGAGTGATGCTGTGGTAGCGCATAGTGATGCTGTGGTGGTGCTGAGTGATGCTGTGGTGGCGCTGAGTGATGCTGTGGTAGCGCATAGTGATGCTGTGGTGGTACTGAGTGATGCTGTTGTGCTACTGAGTGATGCTGTGGTGTTACTGAGTGATGCTGTGGTGGCGCTGAGTGATGCTGTGGAGTTCCTGAGTAATGTTGTGATGGTGCTGAGTGATGCTGTGGTGAAGGAGAGTGATGCTGTGGTAGCCCTGAGTGATGCTGTGGTGGTGCTGACTGATGCTGTGGTGGTGCTGAGTGATGCTGTGGTGGACCTGAGCAATGCTGTGGTGGTGCTGAGTGACGCTGTGGTGGTGCTGATTGATGCTGTGATGGCGCTGAGTGAAATTGTTGTGTCCCTGAGTGATGCTGTGGTGGTGCTGAGTGATGCTGTTGTGGTGATGAGTGATCCTGTGTTGTTGTTGAGTGATGCAGTGTTGGCCCTGAGTGATGATGTGGTGTCGCTGAGTGCAGCTGTGGTGTCGCTGAGTGCAGCTGTGGTGGTGCTGAGTGACTGCTGTGGTGGTGCTGAGTGACGCTGTGGCGGTGCTGACTGATGCTGTGGTGGCGTTGAGTGATCCTGTGCTGGCCCTGAGTGATGCTGTGGTGGCCCTGAGTGATGCTGTGGTGATGCTGACTGATGCTGTGGTGATGCTGATTGATGTTGTGGCGCTGCAGAGTGATGCTGTGGTAGTACTGAGTGATGCTGTGGTGTTCCTGAGTGATGCTGTAGTGGTGCTGAGTGTTGCTTTGGTGGTGCTGATTGATGCTGTGATGGCGCTGAGTGATATTGTTGTGTCCCTGAGTGATGCTGTGGTCGTGCTGAGTGATGCTGTGGTGGTGATGAGTGATCCTGTGTTGTTGTTGAGTGATGCAGTGTTGGCCCTGAGTGATGATGTGGTGTCGCTGAGTGCAGCTGTGGTGGTGCTGAGTGATGCTGTGGTAGTGCTGAGTGATGCTGTGGCAGTGCTGACTGATGCTGTTGGGGCGTTGAGTGATCCTGTGCTGGCCCTGATTGATGCTGTGGTGGCCCTGAGTGATGCTGTGGTGATGCTGACTGATGCTGTGGTGATGCTGATTGATGTTGTGGCGCTGCAGAGTGATGCTGTGGTAGTACTGAGTGATGCTGTGGTGTTCCTGAGTGATGCTGTGGTGGTGCTGAGTGTTGCTGTGGTTGCGTAGAGCGATGCAGTGGTGGCGCTGAGTGATGCTGTTGTGGCCGTGAGCGATATTGTTGTGTGGTTGAGTGACGCTGTGGTGGTGCTGAGTGTTGCTGTAGTTGCGCTGAGTGATGTTGTGGTGGCGCTGAGTGATTTTGTGGTGCCCCTGAGTGATGTTGTGGTGCCCCTGAGTGATGTTGTGGTGGTGCTGAGGGATATTGTGGTGGTGCTGAGTGATGCTGTGGTGATGCTGAGTGATGCTGTGGTGGTGCTGAGGGATGTTGTGGTGGTGCTGAGTGATGCTGTGGTGGCGCTGAGTGATGCTGTGGTGGTGCTGACTGATGCAGTGGTGGTGCTGAGTGATGCTGTGGTGGTGCTGAGTGTTGCTGTGGTTGCGTAGAGCGATGCTGTGGTGGCGCTGAGTGATGCTGTTGTGGCACTGAGCGATATTGTTGTGTGCTTGAGTGACGCTGTGGTGGTGCTGAGTGTTGCTGTAGTTGCGCTGAGTGATGTTGTGGTGGCGCTGAGTGATGTTGTGGTGCCCCTGAGTGATGTTGTGGTGGTGCTGAGTGATACTGTGGTGGTGCTGAGTGATGTTGTGGTGTCGCTGAGTGATGCTGTGGTAGCGCATAGTGATGCTGTGGTGGTGCTGAGTGATGCTGTGGTGGCGCTGAGTGATGCTGTGGTAGCGCATAGTGATGCTGTGGTGGTACTGAGTGATGCTGTTGTGCTACTGAGTGATGCTGTGGTGTTACTGAGTGATGCTGTGGTGGCGCTGAGTGATGCTGTGGAGTTCCTGAGTAATGTTGTGATGGTGCTGAGTGATGCTGTGGTGAAGGAGAGTGATGCTGTGGTAGCCCTGAGTGATGCTGTGGTGGTGCTGACTGATGCTGTGGTGGTGCTGAGTGATGCTGTGGTGGACCTGAGCAATGCTGTGGTGGTGCTGAGTGACGCTGTGGTGGTGCTGATTGATGCTGTGATGGCGCTGAGTGAAATTGTTGTGTCCCTGAGTGATGCTGTGGTGGTGCTGAGTGATGCTGTGGTGGTGATGAGTGATCCTGTGTTGTTGTTGAGTGATGCAGTGTTGGCCCTGAGTGATGATGTGGTGTCGCTGAGTGCAGCTGTGGTGTCGCTGAGTGCAGCTGTGGTGGTGCTGAGTGACTGCTGTGGTGGTGCTGAGTGACGCTGTGGCGGTGCTGACTGATGCTGTGGTGGCGTTGAGTGATCCTGTGCTGGCCCTGAGTGATGCTGTGGTGGCCCTGAGTGATGCTGTGGTGATGCTGACTGATGCTGTGGTGATGCTGATTGATGTTGTGGCGCTGCAGAGTGATGCTGTGGTAGTACTGAGTGATGCTGTGGTGTTCCTGAGTGATGCTGTAGTGGTGCTGAGTGTTGCTTTGGTGGTGCTGATTGATGCTGTGATGGCGCTGAGTGATATTGTTGTGTCCCTGAGTGATGCTGTGGTCGTGCTGAGTGATGCTGTGGTGGTGATGAGTGATCCTGTGTTGTTGTTGAGTGATGCAGTGTTGGCCCTGAGTGATGATGTGGTGTCGCTGAGTGCAGCTGTGGTGGTGCTGAGTGATGCTGTGGTAGTGCTGAGTGATGCTGTGGCAGTGCTGACTGATGCTGTTGGGGCGTTGAGTGATCCTGTGCTGGCCCTGATTGATGCTGTGGTGGCCCTGAGTGATGCTGTGGTGATGCTGACTGATGCTGTGGTGATGCTGATTGATGTTGTGGCGCTGCAGAGTGATGCTGTGGTAGTACTGAGTGATGCTGTGGTGTTCCTGAGTGATGCTGTGGTGGTGCTGAGTGTTGCTGTGGTTGCGTAGAGCGATGCAGTGGTGGCGCTGAGTGATGCTGTTGTGGCCGTGAGCGATATTGTTGTGTGGTTGAGTGACGCTGTGGTGGTGCTGAGTGTTGCTGTAGTTGCGCTGAGTGATGTTGTGGTGGCGCTGAGTGATTTTGTGGTGCCCCTGAGTGATGTTGTGGTGCCCCTGAGTGATGTTGTGGTGGTGCTGAGGGATATTGTGGTGGTGCTGAGTGATGCTGTGGTGATGCTGAGTGATGCTGTGGTGGTGCTGAGGGATGTTGTGGTGGTGCTGAGTGATGCTGTGGTGGCGCTGAGTGATGCTGTGGTGGTGCTGAGTGATGCTGTGGTGGACCTGAGTGATGCTGTGGTGGTGCTGAGTGATGCTGTGGTGGTGCTGATTGATGCTATGGTGGCATTGAGTGATCCTGTGCTGGCCCTGAGTGATGCTGTGGTGGCCCTGAGTGATGTTGTGGTGATGCTGACTGATGCTGTGGTGATGCTGATTGATGCTTTGGTGCTGCAGAGCGATGCAGTGGTGGCGCTGAGTGATGCTGTTGTGGCCCTGAGCGATATTGTTGTGTGGTTGAGTGACGCTGTGGTGGTGCTGAGTGTTGCTGTAGTTGCGCTGAGTGATGTTGTGGTGGCGCTGAGTGATGTTGTGGTGCCCCTGAGTGATGTTGTGGTGGTGCTGAGTGATGTTGTGGTGGTGCTGAGTGATGCTGTGGTGGTGCTGAGTGATGCTGTGGTGGTTTTGAGTGATGCTGTGGTTGCGCTGAGTGATGTTGTGGTGGTGCTGAGTGATGCTGTGGTGGCGCTGAGTGATGCTGTGGTAGCGCATAGTGATGCTGTGGTGGTACTGAGTGATGCTGTGGTGGACCCGAGTGATGCTGTGGTGGTGCTGAGTGACACTGTGGTGGTGCTGATTGATGCTGTGGTGGTGCAGAGTGATATTGTTGTGTCCCTGAGTGATGCTGTGGTGGTGCTGAGTGATGCTGTGGTGGTGCTGAGTGATCCTGTGGTGGTCCTGAGTGATTCAGTGGTGGTGCTGAGTGACGCTGTGATAGTGCTGACTGATGCTGTGGTGGCATTGAGTGATTCTGTGCTGGCCCCAAGTGATGCTGTGGTGGCCCTGAGTGATGCTGTGGTGATGCTGACTGATGCTGTGGTGATACTGATTGATGCTGTGGTGCTACAGAATGATGCTGTGGTGGTACTAAGTAATGCTGTGGTGTTCCTGAGTGATGCTGTTGTGGTGCTGAGTGATGCTGTGGTGGTGCTGAGTGATGCTGTGGTAGTGCTGAGTGTTGCTGTGGTTGCGTAGAGCAATGCTGTGGTGGTGCTGAGTGATGCTGGTGTGGCCCTGAGCGATATTGTTGTGTGCTTCAGTGACGCTGTGGTGGTGCTGAGTGTTGCTGAAGTTGCGCTGAGTGATGTTGTGGTGGCGCTGAGTGATGTTGTGGTGCCCCTGAGTGATGTTGTGGTGGTGCTGAGTGATGCTGTGGTGGTGCTGAGTGATGTTGTGGTGTCGCTGAGTGATGCTGTGGTAGCGCATAATGATGCTGTGGTGGTGCTGAGTGATGCTGTGATGGACCTGAGTGATGCTGTGGTGGTGCTGAGTGACGCTCTGGTGGTGCTGATTGATGCTGTGGTGGTGCTGAGTGATGCTGTGGTGGTGCTGAGTGATGCAGTATGTAGTATAGTGTGGAACAAAAGCTAAGCAAAGGGAGTAGGTTAGACCAAAGATTCATATTTCATCATCACTAAGAAAGCGGCGACGAGTCATGTAAAATTTCAGAAATCATCATGTGAAAGTAGCTGAACTGTGGTCGTTCAAGTATTTTGTTTAAACATTATGCACACAAGTCAGAACTATTTTTACAAATGCACAAAGGAAAGGAGTTTTGTCAAATATCACTCATGGCAGGCTGAAAAGGTACCAGAAAAATAATTCTTACTAGACACAATTTGGGAGAGAAAGCAAGAGGAAAGCCAGATGGCGCCATGTAGTATAGTGTGGAACAAAAGCTAAGCAAAGGGCGTAAGTTAGACCAAAGATTCAGATTTCATCATCACTAAGAAAGCAGCGACGAGTCATGTAAAATTGCAGAAATCATCATGTGAAAGTAGCTGAACTGTGGTCGTTCAAGTATTTTGTTTAAACATCATGCACACAAGTCAGAACTATTTTTACAAATGCACAAAGGAAAGGAGTTTTGTCAAATATCACTCATGGCAGGCTGAAAAGGTATCAGAAAAATAATTCTTACTAGACACAATTTGGGAGAGAAAGCGAGAGGAAAGCCAGATGGCGCCTAATCTTTGGGAGAGCAAGCGAGAGGAAAGCCAGATGGCGCCTGATCGAGCGATGCGAGGAATGCGCGTTACTGTGCGCGTAACCGCACGCTCTAGGCCACCCAAAAAGCTGTGGTCGGCTTTTTAAAGCACACTCACAAAATGTGTCGCCAGTTCAGCGCATGCGCTGGCTCAGGCGAGACCTAAAAAGAGTCCCTGAAAAACAACCATAAAGACAAAAGTATACATATAAGCAGTGGTCGAAGTGGGCGGAATCGGCTGGGCACGGCGTGCCCCTGCTTCTTAAATCCAATCGATTCCGTTCCCCTACTTTTTTATTTTAAACATTCGTCCCCGGACAGCAGAAATAGCCATGGCCTACAGATGAGGCTCAGCGTTTGTGGCCGTTCGGGTGGGCAGAGAAGGAAAATGACTCTGTCTTTTCCTTCTTGCCCAGAGAAGACAAAGACAGTGTCCACTTCTGCTCTGCCACTGACAGCTGCCCCCTCTCTCTTTCTTCCTCTCTTTTTAAATTTTTTTAAATTTTTTTATTTAGTACAGCATCCTCCCCCCACCCCCCACCCTCCAAACTAGAACAATACATTTTTACCACAGCGGGAAGAACAAATTACATTTGAGCAGTTATCACCTTTTTAAATCCTCAAAAAGAAGAACAAATTAATTTTTTCAATCATCTTACTAATTGTTTAAACAAAAAGCACATAGTATTTAAAGTGCCTGTGCATAGGTTTTTAAGACCGTAAGGCATAATAGTGCCACAACAAAGAATCCATGAGTGATAAAGTGAATCGTGCCTCTGGGCAAAGATCGCACAACATACATTGACATACAGGGTTAATGCATGACCATTATCTGTAGAAATAGAACAATTTATAGTGCAAACATACAATAAGTTAATAAAATTAGGAGACGCTAGGAATTCATCTGATTAGGCCACCTAGATAGGGGTTCCCAGATGACTAATCCCTTCTTTTTGGCCCGGATACCTTTTTTTGCATAAATAGCTTTCTCAAGATTGCATGTCGCTACCAATCGGGCCAACCACTGAGAAAATAGAGGGGGATTTGGGTCTATCCAGGCAGAAGTTATACAAATCCTGAGAATAGTCATAGCCACAAAGATTAGCGCCCCACCGCTTTTCTATCAATCACATCTTGTATACCCAGCAAGATGGTCGTGGGGGTTAGCTGGATATCATGTGATAGGACTACTCCTAGGAAGTTCTGTATCTTATTAAGTAGTGACTCAAGTTCTATGCAGGTGGCAAACATATGAACAGAATCTGCACTAAATTCCGCTCATCTAGGGCAAAACGTTCCCTTGCCTGTCCCCCATTTTGCAATTCTACTGGGTCTAATGTACAAGAAGAAGCCAGTTTTGTAAAACTGTGCCTGCAATTTAGCGGATAACAGGTCGCTCTGTGCGGATCGCAAGGCAAGATAAAAAATATTGTTGGAAATATCCAATTTTTGTTGCCATTTACTTGCGATTTTAGCTACGTTATCAGGCATTTGGCTATTTAGTGTAGAATATATATACCCAATACGGGGTGAGGTAGGATCACTTAGCTTGTCAATAAGATCATTTTGGACAAACCCCGTGGGCCCGCCTGCCTTACGTGCCAAGAAGTCCCTAATAGCAAAATACTTAAAAGCCTCATTATGACTCAGATTGAATTGAGTCCTAAGGTCATTGAAAGGCCGGATTCCTTCGGCAGAGTACAAGGCTCCTAGTTTTAATATGCCCGCGTTGTACCAGTTTTAGAAATATGATCTCCCAAAGATAGCGGGCAGGTTAGCATTGTTGTTAATAGGGGTGTAAAAATTCAATCTGCCTAAACCTAAAAGTTTACGCAGATTTGAGAAGACCCTGAAGGCACCCAGCAGGGTCTTGAATCTGACCCGCTTGTAGTACCCGTATTCAAGTTGTCGCCACAGGCAACCCACGGCCTCAGCCCCAAGTAGTAGTTCGAAGGGAGACGGGAGCCCTGATGTTGAAGTAGGTGGTTGTTCGTGTAGCAATATAGTACAATTCTGCAGGACCGTGGCCCAAAAGTAGAGCCTTAGATTGGGGAGCGCCCAACCCGCTCTTTCCCGAGGAAGGGATAAAAGCTTAAAAGATCTCCTTGGCTGAGAGTATGCCCAAACAAATTGAGAGAAGAGCTGTTCGAATCTCTGAAGCATTACCTTACTAAATTAAAGGGGGATAGCTCTAAAAAAGTAAAGAAGTTTGGGGAAGGAAATCATCTTAAGGACGTTACATCGACCTACTATGGTCAAGTGTAGATTGTTGATCCGATTAAGTGCTCTCTTGGTTTCCGCCGCCAGTGGGATCAAATTCTCGCTAACAATTGAATCAATGTCGGCCACTATGTTTACCCCTAAATATTTAGCCTTATGGACAACCCTGCTATCTGTCCACTTGATTTCCTTATTTAGGTGATCTGCGTCTTTCCTTTGTCAAGTGCATTTATTTATTTGAGTTTTATATAGCGCTGGCTAGACCCGGAGGTATCAGAGCGCTTTACATAAGGATCCACAAAGTTACAAAATTACATCAGTTACAAGTTACATCAGTTACGAGAAAACATTTCAAGAGCATCGGAAGACGGAATAAATGGAGCTTAGAAGGGTAAGGGGGTGGGGTAAAGGTGTGGGAGGGAGGAAGGATGGAGAAAGAGACGAAGGAGAGTCTGCCCAAAGTCCGGCTGGGTAGGTGACGGCCGAGGGGGAAGTCCACAGCCCATCTCCTCTATAGCTATCAGGTAGCTCCACCGGGCATCAGTCAAGCGGCTAGGTCTCAAAGAGAAAACAAAAAGAGAAGGGATAAATGGAGTGTAAAGGGGAAAGTGGGTGGAGTAAAGGGGTAGGAGGGAGAGTACAACGGAGAGACGAAGTGAGGTCTGCCCAATGTCCGGCTGGGTAGGTGACGGCCGAAGGGGTAGTCCACAGCCCATCTCCTCTCTAGCTATCAAGTAGCTCCACCAGTCATCGGCCAAAAAGCTAGGTCTCTACTGTCTCAATAATGTTGTTTTATCCCAGTGTCAAACAATGAAGTCCCACAAATGTTTGGGTGGCTGTCAGAAAGGTTAGCTTGACGCTTTGGCAGAAGGAAAATGACACATTAAAGGGCTGAGCTCCATGAGAGTTGTAGAGGGCACCGGCACTTTGCGGGATCATCTGATAAGAAACTGGTAATGTTGGTGAAATGCCCCCCAGCATGGTGTAACAGAACAGGGTTGAACCGATCTCTACCTTGCAGCAGTGTCTGACGGCGATATCACTGAATGGATGAGCCGAAATCTGAGTCACGGGCGTCATCTTAGGGTCAGGCTCTGCTCGCATGAAGATCGCCGTGGTGATGAGGTCGGCTTTGCAATGACGCTGTTCAAACCTGTGCCCGGACCCACTCCGTCACCAACTGGCCCCCGTCATGCTGGCGGATTCAGACTAGCGCCATTATGTAAGCCCATAGGTGGTAATCAGCAGCTATGCACACTATCATTCCAGCGTTGACTCCAGCACTTGGCAACCGGAGCTGCAGCTATGTCACAAACAGTCACTGAGGGAGACCATGGTACCACCTGCCTACATGCCCCGCAATGCTCCCAGCCAATTTTAAACAATATGTCCAGACTCCACATCAAGGAAATCAGCTCCGCTACTATTCTCGGGGTTAGCACCACAATAATAACGCTCCACAGTCATCCGGTAGTCCGGTCCGTTTGCTAATTAGCATGATGCGCGTCTCACTCACCCCGCCACATGAGCCAGGAGCGCTGATCCGTCACAGCCCCGTACACTCCCAGCGCAGCCGGACACGCACCTCACTTGTTGCAGCGCCTGGGGACAGCACCTCCACACAGTTCGGCACGAGAATACCTCCGTCATCCGCCGCCGTGTGAAACTGCAACCGCAACCCCTCGCCGCAGAGCTCCGATAGCAGGCGCCCTCTGGGAGCACGGGGAGCCGCTCTCACGCCAGCTCACCCTCAGGATACCGCTGTTTAGGGGGCAGCGCCGCCTCAATCACAGAGCGCGCTCCAACTTCCTCCACCTCAGGGTAAGTTGCAGCTCGTCCCAGCCGCCATTTTGCAAGCCCGCGAGGCCGGGGGGGAGAAAAACACGTATGCTGCGTTGCCGGCTTGTCAGTTATGGAACCCAGCACTGCCACATACCGGGCAATTCCCGAGGGGTTCCGCTGCAATGCGCTGTCACTTGTGGGGCATAATCTTCAGCAGATCCGCAGATTTTTAACGGATCATTAGCCCGGTCGGGAGAGCCTCACTATCCTGCGGCCATCTTGTCTTGGGACATCTTGTCTCCATATCCAGAGATCTTCCCAAACCCTTGAGCCTCTTGTTCTATGGCTAAAATAGCTGTCTCAGGATCCGGGGTCACCAAGGCAAGATCGTCGGCGTAGGCCATGATTTTAGTATCTAAACCAAATCTACTTACAGCCAGGATTTCTTGATTATTTTCAATTTTCTTAATGAGAGGGTCTATATATATGGCAAAGAGCAGTGGAGAACAGGGGCACCCCTGCCGAGTCCCACGTGAGATTTCGATCTGCTCCGTTAATTCCCCATTTATTGAGATCCTAGCAGTAGGATTTAGATATAAAGCTTGAACAGCTTGAATCGCCTTAGGCCCAAAATATATCTTCCTCATGACACACCAGAGGAATTGCCAGGAGACCCGATCAAATGCTTTTCAGCATCAAGTAAAATTAACACAATCGGGTCTCCTGTAATATGTGCAGCGTCGAACAAGGTGATGGTCCGCCAAATGTGGTCAGTGGTGCCTTTTTTAGGAATGAATCCATGCTGCCACTTAGAGACAAGATCTCAATTTTGGAGGATAATCTGGATGCAAAGATTTTTGAATACACTTTAGAATCACAGTTGATGAGCGTGATTGGCCGATAAGAGCCCATTTCTAGCGGTGACTTATCTTTCTTTGGAAAGATTACGATCTTGGCTGATGACCATGAAGCAGGTGGGGGGGGCACCGTTAAAGATGGAAACTACCAATGTTGTAAAAAGGTCTTTTATTTGAGAAGAGAAAATCTTATGAAATTTCACTGGGATACAGTCGGGGCCAGCAGCTTTACTATCTGGTAGATTAGCTAGAGCTATAGCAATTTCTCCAAGATGGAGGGTCTTCTAGTTGGTCATGGTCTTCTGCGCTAAGTTGAGTCAGCGAGACTGCATCAAGATAATTAGTGATCTCTGCCCCTCTAGCATCCGGTAAGCCGGTATCCTCTTCTGTATGTAAGCCCTTATAAAACTCTCGAAAAGCCCCTTGAATTTTAATCGGGTCACTAGTGATCTCCCCTGTAGAGATCTGTATCGAGAGTATTTCATCAGAGGTAACCTGCTGCCTAGTTCTGATGGCCAACTGGTGGCCAATAAGCCCGCCGCACTCATAAGTTTTTTCACGAGCAGAGGCCCATTTTGCAGCAACCTTCTCTGCTAATATTGACCCAATTTCGGCTTTAATGGCTGCCACTTCGAGTTGTGCCGCTTCGATTTCAATCCCCATCTGGACTGTCCCAATTAATTTCTCTTCTGCCTTTGCCATCTTGTCCTGTAGCTTCAAAATCTGCGTCTTTTCTTGTTTATTTTTTCTCATGGAGTACCGTAAGGTCTCCCCCCGGATACACGCTTTCAGTGTGTCCCATACCACTGTGGCGGGGGCAGACCCAATGTTTAACTCAAGGAACTCCTGGATCCAGCTTTTCATATACGTCTGGTATCCAGCATTATACAAGAGCGCTCTTTCGAAGCTCCAGGATGGAGTCTCCCTACAGGAGCCCAACCCTTTTATATTTAGGATAAGTGGATTGTGATCCGACAGAAATCGTGGGGCGGTATCAATAGCACAATCCTGGATCAAAGATGATGAAGCCAAAAAATAATCCAGCCTAGCTAGAGAAAGATGCGGGGCTGAGTAGTATGTGAAGCCTGGTTGATTCGGTTTTAAATTAGCCCACACATCACCGAGCCCATGAGTGTGCATTAAATTTATTAAGGCCCGATATACTTTTGGCTTCCTGCCTACATAATTCCACTGGTCGTTCACTCTCCAATTACTAGGTAAGTTAATATTAAGATCGCCACAAATGATGACAGGAAGAGGCCAATGGGCTAATTCTCCTGAGATCCAATTAATTACCCCAGGATCATCAGTATTGCTCCCATATATGGAACATAGAGTAAAAGAGAAGTCTGCCGACAGCCGACATTCTACTATAACCCATCTTCCAAGAGAGTCGGACTTAACACGAACAGACTTAAGTGGATGATTCCGTTGGACCGTAATCCCTACGTCTCTCACACGCGCACCCTGAGATGTCCCCCAATTACTCTATACCCCAAAGAATTTAAGAGATGTATCTGCGATCCCTCTATGTGTTTTGTTGTAAAGGAAGATACAGAGTCCAGCTGTATAAATGGAGTAATCCTTTATTGTAGCTTGGTTGCAGGATAGGTGAGTAGGATAAGGTAGAAGATATAGATGCAGCCCCACCAGGAGCAGGCTCCTAGCCGCTCAGCCTAGGTTGACCAACTGACACTCTAAACACAGAGAGGCACTCAGGCATTCTATGATGTCATGGTACATTCCAACCGAGCAGTACAGTGGGGGATGGTAGAGAAGTAGTTTACCACACATCCTCCTTCCTTGGGGAACAACAGCAGAAATAAGGAGAAAGACAAATGAGATACCTCAGAAATAACATGAGCATGAAATGAACACATTGAGATGCAAATATCTAATGGTGTAGTACATGAGGTATCGGGAATAACACAGGCATGAAAAGAAATGCATTAAAATGCAAAACATCATTGAATGTATTAAAATTGCAAATATCATTAATACACGCCCCATCCCCCTTCCTTAGGGAAAATAAAGCAAGGCTTAGATGAAAAAAAAACAATGCAACCGAGAAGGGTGGTCACACCCCCTACCTCCCCATACGCGGGTACACCACAGGGTAGACACCCTGTTAAACAAAAGTGGGTGTTGACACTGACCCTTGGGAGAAAAACAACATCCCCAAGAAAAGGTACAACAGGGAAAATATTCACTCTAGATAACCAGAAGAGTGCAACCTCCACAAGAAAGATACACCAGAGAGAAAACGCTCTGGAAAGTACACAGGTTCCCCTAATTAGGGTAGAAGGCATGCTGACACTTGAAAACTAGGATAAAAGGTCCGTTAAGGGTAACGGAAGAGGTCTAAACACTAGAGAGAAGCTTCTCACTCAAAGTCCTACGAACATGAAACCCTTGGCCACAAGTTCCAAGCAGGTGGACTTCGACCGGAGCATAGTGTCAACATGAAAAGATGCCCCATGGGTAGTAACCCTAGGAACTGACCAAACAACATCCACCAAAAATAGGGAGCAACGCAGGGTACTGACCCTGGAAAATTACACAACCTCCCCTAGGTAGGGTACACCACAGAGTAATCACCTTAGAAAACTAAACAAGCTCCCCTAAATAGAGTACATCTCAGGGTAGTAACCCTGGAAAACAACATAACCTCCCCTGATAAGGGTACACCACGGGGTACACACCCCGGAAACAACACAAGCTCCACTAAGGAGGACACACCACAGAGTACTAACTGTGGAAAACTACACAACCTCCCCTAAATAGGGTACATCACAGGGTAGTAACCCTGGAAAACAACAAAACCTCCCCTGATAAGGGTACACCACGGGGTACACACCCCGGAAACAACACAACCTCCACTAAGGAGGATACATCACAGGGTACTAACTGTGGAAAACTACACAACCTCCCCTAAGTAGGGTACACCACAGGGTACCCACCCTGGAAAACTGAAGACTACAGCCTCCCCTAAATAGGGTACACCGGAGGATACTAACCTTTAAAACAACACTATATCTGAATTGGGGCAATAAACACCCCCACAACCTCCCCCAAAGAAAAGGGTACACTCCGTTTAGTCACACAACACACTTTCCTTAAAAACTGAGTTAGAGCACTGGGCAAGACACTGTGTTATAAAGTGAATTGAGGTACTGAGTGCCCCAACCCCTTACACACCAATACATGAAATGCAATATGAGTATTAGGAATTATAATCAAGGAGAAACTGTTAGGCTCCGGTGAGCGGTCTCTCACCCGAGGTCTCCACACAAGGCTTCCAGCATACATTGTAGAACACTTGAGTTCCTTCAGCGTGCCTTCGCTGAACTTCGTTGTTGAAATGAAGTGCCACTACGTTCGAAGGTCCATTCTGGGTCAGACACCTGATCGTGAGACAAAAGTTCCATTTGCTCTTCTTCCATTGCACAACATCCTCCCCTTTTCTTGCCGCACCGGCCGTTGACCGCTGGAAATGGAGCCGACCGGGGAATTTTGGTGTCCACAAAACTTTATTGGTAACGAGGTTGGCAAAAGTGTACACCGCAATCAAGATTGCCAAGAGGAGGAGAACTCCAACCACAAAATGGCGGCACGTTTTTGACGTGGGGCCGGGTGGCTCATGGCACGTATGCACTGCAGAGCGTCCATGGCAGCAGAGAAGATGCGGGAACGTCAGAGAAATGCCACCCTGGAACTTCAGGGATTTGTGACGGAGGTAAGAGCGCGCATGCTGGTGCTTACATTGGGCTCGCGGCGCACATTCAAATGTTGCTGCTCGAGGCGCCCATTCAAATGTTGCGCGAAGCATGGTAAACGGCCAACACTTGCTCAATAATTCAAAAGAGACACTCACCAATGTTTCCGACGTTAGTGGCGTTGTCTCTTGTTCCACCAAAGTACTTCACAAACACGGCTTCACTTTGTGCTCATCACACATAAAGGAAAAGTTACACGCACACTGACAGTTAACGGGGCTGAGAGTCTGTTCTCATTAAACCAAGTACCTTACCACTTGAAGCCTCCTAAAACTCCACAAATGCCGGTTTTGACATCCCGCGCATGATGAAAGGTGCCGGTAATTGTCAAAATGATGCTGCCAGTTTTCTCCTGTTGCTAGTGTTATTCAGTATCCACAGCAAGATGTAAATCCCCACACAAGTCGCTCATGCTAAGTAATCCGGTATTGCTAAGTAATCCGGTATTCTCCACATTAAGCTGATTAGCTTGGGACAACTCTCCAAGCTGCTTAACAGTCTTTGGCCACTGTTTTACGAGTGTAACGCCTCACAGGGGTGCCGGTTTTCCCAGCACACGTCGCTGGTGCTAATTCACAAGCACCAGTTGCTACTGCCAACCCAAATCAGTGGCCTGTCTCACGACTGTAGTAAGGACAGGAGGGTCACACTTCCCAGGCAGCGGAATGTCAGAAATGACCACAATAACTGTTTGCAGACCGGTGGTAGAAGGTGAAACACCAGGTTGTAGGCTGTCCAAGTGGTAGAGGACACTGGTGGGGCTGACCAGAGCGTTTCTGCGAACTTTCAATGTCTTGGTTTCCTTTTCCTTAAAGCTTCAGACTCTTGGTTCCTTAGTTCCTTTGTGCAGGGCCTTCCTTACTCCACGCGTAGGTTCTTCAAGATCGTCGCCAAATTGTTGTAAAGGAAGATACAGAGTCCAGCTGTATAAATGGAGTAATCCTTTATTGTAGCTTGGTTCCAGGATAGGTGAGTAGGATAAGGTAGAAGATATAGATGCAGCCCCACCAGGAGCAGGCTCCTAGCCGCTCAGCCTGGGTTGACCAACTGACACTCTAAACACAGAGAGGCACTCAGGCATTCTATGATGTCATGGTACATTCCAACCGAGCAGTACAGTGGGGAATGGTAGAGAAGTAGTTTACCACATGTTTCCTGGAGGCTGACGATGTCAGCCCCCAGCAAACGCAGCCCTTGTGCCACCTTCTGCCTCTTTTGAGCATCATTCAGTCCGCAGATGTTTGCTGATAAAATTCTAAGATTAGTTATCTTATTCATTTTTGAACATGATAAAGTTTCCAAGCATTAAACATCAAACGGATTGCATAAGAAATACAATTAGAGCAAATCTGAGATCTAACCAAAGCAACCCCATCCTTCCAGGTCCTAAAAATATAATTATCCGGTATACAATGACACAGTAAGAACTCCTTTTCCTTCTCAAGCATTTTTTTTTTTTTATCCTTTTGTATTTTTTTTTTGCCCCTAGGTTCAGCCTAAAAGTGGCTAAAAAAAAACATACTAATAAACACCCAGTGTCCCCCCACTACTGTTCTACTTGACCAACAACCCCCCCACACCCCCCCAAAATTAGAGCAATCAGGATAAACCTGAGTGATGGTCGTCTAATGTAAATCCCCGCCGCCCATCCACGCCGTATTTATCTACCAGAGATTTTAAGGTATTACCGACAAATGAGGGAGAAAGAAAAAAAAAAGAAAAACCCCCTTAGAAACCTATCGAGGTCCCCAAACTAATCTCTCCAAGAAACAGACGATAGAAGAGGAAGAGAGGAGAAGAAGGAAATGGCAGAGATTAGAGTGTTAATCTTTATCAGATAAAATACTGATTAACTGTGTCCCTTTCTTGCCTTAATTTCCCCAAGAAATTCTTCTGCTTTAATTTCTGACAAAAAGGTGCGAGTAGACCCGTTCAAAATAACCTTTAATCTGGCCGGGTTCATTAGGAACACCTGGGCGCCCTGCTGTTGGAAAGGGGCGGTTAACTGGAGAAGGCGCCACCTCCGCTCCACTGTAGCATGGCCGAAATCAGGCTTAGCGAAGAACAACACCCCAACAGAGCCCTTCTGGGAGTTGGGACGGGCCTGATCATAGATCAGCTGTCTAAGCAAAAAGTTCCCAAAAAACACCAGAAAGGCCCTGGGTTTTTCCCCGCTGTAACTGCTGCCGTCGTGCCGTTTCTTTAAGTTGAAAGGGAAGCGGTGTGCACGCTGGACCTCATGATCCCAGTTCCAGTTCGAATATTCAGGAAAGGCATCTCGCAGAAGTTTCACAATGAAGCGCCGTGGATCGTCCCCCTCCACCTCTTCCGGGATCCATAGTAGACGGAGGTTATTCCGGCGCTGCCTGTTCTCCTGCTCTCCTCGCTTTCTGTCTAGCTCCTCCTCACTTACTGAAAACCGGGACTTCAAGAAATGGTTCCCACCCTCTCTTTCCTCCTTTTGTTTATTTGTTCCCCTGTTAAATGGATCCAAAAAACAAAAACACTTTAGCTGAAAGTGTCGTCTTCTTTGACATTTATCTATTCCAAAGTGCAGCCTCTGGAATAAACGGTTCAAAATATGAAAAATAAATAAAGAACTAAATAAAGCAAGACAGAGTGGTTGCAAAGTGGCCAGATTGATAAACACATTAGCGCCACTCTACAGAGTTTACCAGTGAAACGCTACTTTTATTTTCTTGTCTTTCTTTGAACAGCATTGTTTTCTTGGGGTGGGGAAGTGAACCAATCCTGGAGGTCCTGCAATGCCTGTTTAATGGGTGGATTGGAAAACAAAATGTGTACAGCGACTCTGTGTTCAGGGATGTGGTCTTTTTAAACCATACTGCTTATGTTTTGTAAGGATATAAGCAATGGACATTAAAACGGGTCCCTTCCTGCCCTTATCATTTCAGGCAAAAACACTTGTTGTTTCTGATTAATGAGTGTAAAAGTGTTACGGTAACCATGTTGTTCCTGCTTACATTTCACATGCTTTACTTAATCTTGCATTCCCTGAGTGTTTGCTTTTTCCAGGATGTTGTTACGTTTTTTAGGGAGCATATTGCTCTTGTCTAGTGCGCAATTTGAATTGAGTCACATCCAGGTGTTTATAGCGGGGCACAATTGGGTTGTAGTTGAATGCAGTGTGAGTTTCTTTCAGTGGGGCAGTATGGTGTTTAGTGGGGGAGAGGATGTGGCACTATGGTCGGAGCTGCCGAATTTGGAACTGGGGAACCAGGTTCAGCCTTCATGACCAGTCCACCAGACCCCTCTTCTGAGGGAGCACATTCCCAAGCTAGACCTTAGAAGGCCTGATAGAGCTTAGAAGCCCTGGTGTCTTAGCACCAGCGGGTGGACCCTAGCGGTGGCAAGTGTGAGTGAACCTTGAAGGTCCGTCCACCACTATCCATACTGAAGTTCACCTCCACTCTTGCGAGGAGGCCTATGAAGCAGCACACCCTAGAGCAACAGTGACTGTGTCACTGAGGTCACAGGAGCCTTGTGAAGGGCCGGCTCTAGTGCAGTGCGACCGATGTGACCGCACCGGACGCTGACTTTGGATGGGGGCATCAGCAACACTTAAAATGTCATGATAACTCCTGTGATTAATGTTCTTCCTAGAGAGAGGTCAGAGTTTTGTCTAGTGGAAGTTTTGGCTCATAGAAAGGTAGCGCAGAGGGTTAATGTGCCTGCTGCAAAGAATATGTACCATGCAGATCAAAAAGTGCACATAATGTAAATAGGGCAGTGGGTTACTGCTTTTGTCAGAGATCCTTTTGTTGCTTGCAGTTTATAAGTTAAAATCCTAACATAAAACAGTGAGCTATTAACTGTCATCTAAGAGCTGCATGCAAACTGCAAGGTATAAATGAGAGCATTATGGTTTTTTCACACAGTCTTTGATTATCCAAATGTTGCAAGAAGTTTTCATTTGGATAGAAATCTATTCTGATTATTAAAGAGAACCCCCAACCAGGGTATTATGTTTTAAATTCTGAGTTTGTGTTTTCCAGAACAATCACTATTAAACTATACTGCCTACTAGTATGGTTGTCATGTGACTCCTACACCTTGTAGTCCTTAGTCTTATGTAACATTTCCTATACAGTGATTTACACATGCATAATTGATTGTCTCTGTGTAATGTGTGTGATGTAAAGTGCTCTGATACCCTACACTGGTATGAGTGGTGCTAGAAATAAAATTAAATGCATCTGAGATAGAGTGTGGTTATTGAGACTTTAGAGCACTGTTAAAGGGTGGTAGTGAGGGAATCTGTGGCGGAGGTTGTCACTGGGGGGGCACCAACAAACATTGTTACACAGGGCGCCACCAGCGCTAAAGCCGGCCCTGCCCTTGAGGCCAGTCCGCCTCACCCATTGGTACCTCCATTGGCCTTGTTTGAGCAGTAGTAGCTGCAGCTCACTAGGGATCGGCAATGCAGCATTTGCACACACACCAAACTAAGTTCACAAACTTCACAGTCTCTCTGCTTCATGCACAAGCACTTTTAACATGTGCTGCCTGATTTGGGGCCACTGGAATTATGCAGCATAGGAGGACAAAATGACGCCACAGTGGTCACTAAATTATTCAGTAAAAAAGGCTGCAGCATAATGCAGTATATTTTCTGATACTTTATTTTGATATTTTTACACATGCTAACAGTCTCTAGAAAGATTTTGCCTTATTAATACCAGTGTAATATACAAATGCAGGAGTGAGAAAGGTGATCAGTCAACCTTTGCAAAGGACTGTCCACTTCGCAGCAACACAAGTTAATTTTGTTTGTAACTTTTGATCCGTTTGAGCTAAAAACAATTTATTAGTTAAAATTGTCAGATTATGCTGCAGATGTTGTATTATGTGGCAAATATGGCAGAGCCATAATTATAAAGAAAACATTTGAAAACTAGGATATTGGGCCATTCATGTTTGAACTGCTCTTGTGGAAAAAGGTAGGAGAAGTGCTGATGCCTTACACTCCATGGACTCGGACACACTTGGCTTGTGCTTCCTCTTTTAAGCGTATTTGGGACATTCTGTGATTGGAAACATATCCCACTTTGCGAATGTATTTTAATGTCAATAACTCATATTAAACTTTAAATAATCATGTGTATCCATTGATTGAATTAAATAACATAAATAACATAATAAGCTGGGGGCGCTAGAGGGCGCGCAACGCGATGGCCTTCGCGTTAGTGCAGCTCCGCTGGTCTGGAACGCATATCTGCTGTAAGGCACCGGGAAATATGCCAGATATATATATTTAGGCGTCGGAACATTGGCGCAATCGGAGGATGCTGGTGTGTGGTGTGTCTTCAGCTAGACACGAACGTAAATCAACTCTGAAGCCGACGCGCTCGTAGATCGGAGTGCACTTCAAGATGGCGGCCGGCTCTCTCCCCATACAGAGTAACAATAACGTCCAGATCTGATCGTTTCGCTGACCAGCATCGGACCGGAGGGTGAGTGCACACAAGCAATACAGCGCGACGCAGCGCCAATCGCTGCCCACAGATTTCAGTGTATGCACATCCGGGACACTTAAAAACTAGCGGCTTACAAAACGCTCCAGCGCTCCAGCAAAGCAAAATGGTGGCTTAGTGCAGTCAAACCTTTATTGAGACGCCGCGAAAACCTACAGCGCTGGAAGTTCTCCTGTCACACAGATGTGACTCATGCACGCTCCCTGCATACCTATGGAACATGCATCAAGCGATCGGAGAACAACGATGCGGCGCTGCTACATGTAACGAATGACGCCAGGGGACAACGCGTAGCTACATTCTCCGTCCCATCCGGGACCCAGGGAACATGAACTGGTGATTGAAGCCAACTGCGACATATAAAGGCTATGCTTCACATGAACCTGTGCCACACCACAGCGTAGTCGCGCACACCAAACATACAGCGGTGGATCAACGGAATCACATAACGCAGGGTGACGCAATTATCATACATCAGGCGCTAATTAGAGGGTGGACATTGCAGTAACCATCAGAGCACAGAGGTCCTCTCGCTGACCACTGGCACAGACCTAAGTGGACAAACATCGCCAGCCCATGTGACAGTACCTGTTATGCAGATATACCCCAGCCTTTAAGTCAAGCGGTCGATAACGGCAACTGAAGGTGGGCCGAGGTGGCGCTCACCAAGAATATCGCATAACCCATCTAGCATCGGCGAATCTCTCCGCTCACCCTCTGCGTGGTGTAACACTCTGACACATCCACAACCATGGGCAAGCCAGATAAACAGCAAGCTAAACTATCTTTTGACACACGACGCACGCCCAAGCCAACGCAAGCACATTCTGATACCGAGATAGATTCAGAGTGCGCCAGGGAAGCTACTCTAAACGCGATCCAACAAAGTTTGCAAGCAATCGACGGAAAAATTGATGCCCTCACACTAGGAGTAGACCATATGGCGGCGAAATTGGACAAACAAGGCGAGCGCCTTGATGCAGCGGAATTGAGAATTTCAGCGGTTGAAGATGAGTCCAGCGCCACAGCCACAAAATGTGCCGCAATGGAGAGATTGCTGGAAGTCATCAAAAATAAAAATGAAGACTTAGAGGCGAGATCACGCCGAAACAATATACGCGTAATGGGTATACCAGAAAGTGCCAATACTGGGAGATTGGAAACGTATATAGAAGCCATGCTGAAAGACTGCTTTGGAGCGGAAAATTTCTCCTCAGTGCTAATTATCAAGCGCGCACACCGTTCACTGGCACCACCACCACCCCCAGGAGCCCCACCAAGACCTAGTATAGCTCGGGTCCTGAATTATAGAGACAGAGACACCGTCCTTCTCCTTGCGCGCGAAAAACAACAGGTCATGTATCAAAACTGGGATGTTTCCTTCTACCCGGACTTTACGCAGTCAGTGCAGACAGCACGTAGGGAGTTTGCAGCTGTGAAAAAAACTCAGAGACTTGGGAATTCCCTACGCCATGCTCTACCCCGCGAGACTACGTGTCACACATGAAGGACGAACAACAATATTGCCCACGCCAAAAGCTGTCCAAGACTTCCTAAAGCACACCTCCACCAAACATAAAACTACGGAACCAGCGGCTTGTTCTTCGCAGGCTGACGGAGGCAGTGGCTAGCTGGGTATAAGACATATATTGTAAGGTAAGACTGAGATAACCTGGATAAAAAGTCGATGTAAATCATACACTATTCCATATAGAAAGTACCCGGCTGGGAGATAAGTACGGTAAATTGCCCGACCTCAAATGGAAGCTTACCTGAACAATGGGACAGTATCTACGCTCCCAGATATGGACTAAGTGACCAATAGCATTCTAACACAGTAAACACGAGACGGCGTAGATGGCGCCCTAATGTACTCTAATAAGAGCATGTGGCAAATAAGGCTTTTAGATGATAATAGCAATATGTACTATACAAATAAGCCTGAATACAACTATGAACACTGGGACGCTATTTGTGCCTACAAGTACAGACTAAGTAAAAAGTTGCAAACTGTGGCTCTATCTATAGAGGAACGTGGCAAAGCGTATGGTAGAAAATTGCCAAAGGAGTGAGACCGACAGGAGATATGTTTATTCCAGGTCACACTAGTTACAATGTGTGAGCATACAAAATGCCTGTTGGAAATGGCCCTTTTTGCAGGGTCACCCCTAAACTTTTTGCCTGCCTCCTGTATTTTTGCTGACCTGTTTCTGTTGGTTTTATGACTCTGGGCACTTTACCACTGCTGTTCAGTGCTAAAGTGCATATGCTCTCCCTTTGTAAATATGTCTATGTGAATTGGTATATCCCTGATTGGCTTATTTGGTTTACCTGTTCGTCCCTAGTAGTGTGGCCTGTGTGTGCCCAGGGCTGGTAAACCAAATGCTGCTGGTGGGCATGCAGCGCTGGTTTGCGCCACCCACAGAAGCAGCTTGTAAAGTGTGTCTCAGACCTGCCACTGCAGTGTCTGTGTGCAGTCCAAAACTGCCATCTTGGCTGTGAAGTGCACCCACTTCCCAGCCCCTGAACCTTCCCTTGGCATCTTGTAAGTCACCCCTATGGTAGGGTGCATTGTATGTGTAAGGTAGGACATGCCTTGGTGTGTGTAGCATGTCCTGGTAGTGAATTATGCCCCATTTCGTTTTTCACTACTGTAAGGCTACCTGTTCCTCATAGGCTAGAATGGGCAGTTTGACTATTACATTCTATAGTCCTAACTGACCCCAGGAACATGGTAGAAAAACGAATTTAGTATGCCTGAGCTCAGAATATTAAAATACATCTTTTAGTGAAGTTTATTTTTATATTCTGTGTTTGAAAATACCACTTTTAGAAAGTAGGTATTTTCTTGCCTAAGCCTTCCAGTGTGCTCTGCTGTTATGTGTATTGGCTGTCTGGTTTTGGAGGGGCAGGGCAGGCTGAGTCAGACCTGGGTTGAATAGAGAGATCTGCATTTAGAGTATGGGGAGGGGTGGCTCCTTGACCTGAATAGGGCTGTGACTGGCAAGGTGAATGCTGGCTCCACCTCCTACTGTGTGTCTGCTAGCAGACCCCTCTTTCTGAAAGGAAGGATGCAGCCTGGTAAACAAAGTGCTCCAGGCCTGAACAGAACTGGTTCTGGCTAGGTTCAGTGACTTGTAGCTTCTGAGAACAAAGACTTTTGGGGTATAAATATCTGTGCTCAAACCCCTACAATTTGTATTGCTTTTGGATCTGGAGAGGAAACTCTGTCTGTGCCACTGGAGGAATCTGCAGGAAGTGACTGTCCTTGTGCTTGTGTGTTGTTTCTTGCACTGGCCTGCGGCAGTGACCACTGGGCTTTGAAGAAGAGGAAAAGGAACTTTTGAGAGAACTTTTATTTTTGTTACAGCAATTACCCAAGGGCTAGGAAAAGAGCTAGCCTCCTGCTGGAGTCTCAGGCACATCTGACTCCACCACCAACCTCCTGCTTCCTCCCTGCGAGGATTGCTATCTGCTGATGAGGCTCCTGTGAGTTCCAGGGCCTCTAGTTTGCTTCAGAGAAAAGAGTGCTGGAAATCGACGCTAACGCACCTTTGCGAGCCGCTGCAGCCGAGAGCGCTGGAAAAATCATTGCGCTGCTGCCGCTGAGTGCTCGCAACACGAAACCATCGCTAACGCCTCTTTGCGAGCCGCTGCAGCCGAGACGCGCTGGAAAAATCATCGCGCTGCTGTCGCCGAGCACTCGCAACCCCTAAAAAAATCATCGCTTCAAGACATCGCATTGCGGACGCCGTGCGTCCTCCATTTTCATCGCATCGCACCGGATTTCGTCGCTCCCTCGCGGAGCGCCATTTCTTCGCATCGCAACACAATCGCACAACGCAACAGGCTCGTCGCATCGACTTCTCCCTCGCGGCAAGAAAGTCATCGCATCGGCGGCCTAGCGTGCAGAAGTTGGTCGCATCGTCTCCGCACGCATCAGCAGATCGGCGCATCATCCTCCCTTGCGGCAAGGATTTAACGCATCGCCGGCCTCGCGTGAGGAAAATCATCGCTACCACTTCTTTGCGACATTTTGTTGGTTTTGCTACTGAATTCAGGTACTTTGTGCGAGAAAGGGTCGCAGAGACCACTGCTTTCAATTTGAACCTTATTTTTGCAATCTCTGAGCGAGACAGGGTCGCAGAGAACCCTGCTTTGAATTTGAACCTTATTGTTGCAACCTCTGAATGAGAAAGGGTCGCAGAGACCCCTGCTTTGAATTTGAACCTTATTCTTGCAACCTTTGAACTATTTTTCACAGTCCTTCAACAGCTATCCTATTTTTGACAGTATTGTGGCTTTTACAGTTATTGGTCTTGTGATAAATCTGCCTTTATATAAAGATACTTATTTTTTATAACTACTTGTGTGGTGTCCCTTTGTAGTGTTCCTCACTGTGTTACTGTGTATGGTCATAAATGCTTCACACACTGCCTCTGAGATAAGCCTACCTGCTCGTGCTACGTTACCACAGGGTTGAGCAGGGGTAACAAGGAGGGTAGCCCTCTTACTCTGACTTAGGAAGAAGGGTCCCTACTTGGACAGTGGCCAGCCATTGCCAACTAGAGACCCCCATTTCTAACAATGCCTATACATGTTTATGTTATCTATCAGATGCCTAAAGTACATATGACATGTCGAGCCGGATGGCTTAGCATTTGAGTTGCTGTTAGCTTTAATAAGGTAGCCGACTATCCTAAATATGTTCCGGCCGCATCCGCTATGCGGATGTTAATGCGTGTGCTTAACGGCCCCCCGTGGGTGCTCCCCGACAAAGTTGCGATGTTTCTTTTTCTGTATACAGGGACATGGCTTTGGCATAATTGGGATGCTAAAGTGGGTGGGGGGAGAAGGGGTTTGTTTGTTTTCCCAGTTACAGACACACAATGTAGAATTTCTAATGTAAACGCCAGATGCACCACGTACTGTACTTCCAGACTACAGCACACACCACAGGATATAGGTAATACTGTGTACATGAAAAACACAACTTTAGTCAGATACAGGCCCCAAAATGGTAGATAAAAAAGACAAGTCACTACTGCGCATATTAACATGGAATGTTCAGGGGCTGAACAACCCCCGGAAGATAAGACAAGTATTTGCATATCTAGACAGGCATCAGATCGCAATTGCGATGCTACAAGAAACCCATCTGGCCAAAGATGTTAAGAGTTCACTAGGCAGTAGATGGGCCGAAGTAGTACTGAAATCCTCTTACTCATCATACGCTAGAGGTGTTCTTATACTTATAAAGAAAGGCACACACTTTGTATTAGACCAAACAATCTCGGATGACCAGGGAAGGTATATAATAATCACTGGACATTTACGTGGCACCCGGGTAGGCCTAATCAACACATATGGCCCAAACACAGACGATCCTGAATTCTTCAGAGACATCTGGAGTAGATTGAGACAATTGCCGCCAATGGACATACTCTGGGGTGGGGAATCTAAATTTGTCATTGAATGAAGAGCAAGACAGATCAGGCACAACCAAAGAACCTCATAAGTAGGCAGTTAAAATGATGAAAGATGGTATGGCTGAATTTGGAGTGCTAGACGTCTGGCGGCTCCATAACCCAGGCAAGTTAGAGGGTACACACACTTCCGTGTATCACAACAGCTGGGCTCGCATAGACTATTGGTTAGCCACAGAAACTGCAAGCACATGGATCTGTGATATACAGCACCTTCCTAAGACGTTATCAGACCACAAACCAATAGTGATCTCATTGGATCTCCCGCACTACACACCTCCACCTTTTATTTGGCGTTTTAACGCTAAGGCATTGCTGGACCCCCTATATAACTCAACAATACACAACGCAATAGAAGAGTACTTTAACATTAATACAAACTCAGTGGAAGATGCAAGCGTACTGTGGGAGGCTTTTAAAGCCACGATACGTGGTATCTGTATCAGTACTAACGCTGGCATTCTGCGAGATATACGTACCCAATTGGTTAAATGTGAAAGTAAAATAAAACAACTTGAAGCGGAATTTGAACATACACACAATGCAGTCATGCTGGGGAGCATAAAAGAGTTATTGTCTGAGTATCAAGAACTGGCGAACAATGAGATTAAATATCTGTCCCGCCGCCAGACGGCCCGTGATTATGGGGAGGGAGGTAGATCGGGACGCATCCTGGCACAAAAAATCTGTAACCCACGTAATACATATGTTGTTACCAACGTTAGAGATGCACAAGGCACACAGCACTACGACACGGCAAATATTTTGAGAGCTTTCATGGCAACATATGAGGAGCTATACGCGACACGAAACACTGCCGACCACCAAGAAATCCTTAGCTACCTAGAGGATGTAGCCATTGCCTGGCTCTCAGACAACCAAAGGGAATATTTAGCACAACCGATCACTACTGCAGAAGTCGCAGAGGCTATAAAAACACTCCCCAATGGTAAAGCCCCGGGGCCTGATGGGTTCACTGGGGAGTTTTACAAGGCATACGTTGAGCTATTATGTCCCTACTTAGTAGAGATGTATGGGGTTGCGCATGAAAAACAGATCCTACCTCCTACACTGCGGGAAGCATTAATCATACCTTTGCTAAAACCAGATAAAGACCCCACTGCTTGTGACTCGTATCGTCCGTTATCATTAATAAATACAGATGCCAAAATATTAGCGAAAATTATAGCCACAAGAATGCAGCCATTAATGCAAAAAATAGTATTACCAGATCAGTCAGGATTCATCCCTGACCGCTCCACCTCTCACAATATACGTACATTGTTTGCACTATCGCACCAAATTAACCCAGAGTTGGAGGCGGCGGCAGTGCTATTGGACGCTGCCAAGGCATTCGACTCGGTGGAGTGGGAATATCTTTTCACAGTGATGCAGAAAATGGACCTGCCCCCTATTCTAATGACATGGATTTAAATCCTGTACACCAACCCGGTAGCGCGAATAAAAGTTAACCAACATGTCTCAGACATCATAACAATAGAGCCTGGCACCAGACAGGGGTGCCCCCTATCACCCCCTATTGTTTGCTATAGCATTGGAACCATTGGCATGCAAAATACGTCAAAAACATGCAAACACAGCATTACGGTTTCTGCAGCGCCCAATTGGTATAACCATGTATGCAGACGACATGGTGTTGTATGTAAGGGAGCCTCGCATCCACTTGTCCCCGTTGCTGTGTGAATATATTAAGTTTGGCAGACACTCTGGCCTACAAATAAATTTGGGTAAATCTACAATTTGTCTTCTCACGGACATTACCACATCACATCAGGTAGAGTTTCCCTTGGCATGGCGAGCGGATCCGTTTAAATACCTCAGTATCTGGTACCATAGAGATCCTGAGGTGGTGATTCGAGAAAATTATGGAACCACAATCGCTAAACTTGAAGAAAAAATAGACAGATGGATTCACCTGCCACTGACATTGGCGGATAGAGTGGCCATAGTGAAAATGGTGATACTCCCCAAGCTATTATACTTATTCAACAACATACCAATACCACCACCTGCAGCAGTTTTTCAGAGACTCACCACAAACATCACCAAGCTAATATGGGCCGGGAAACTAGCTCGCATCGAACTGCGTACATTGACATTGCCCTACAGTAAGGGTGGATTTACTATATTACCTATGTGCACAAGCGCAATATGCACATTATTGGTTTCACCCGGTACGATATCTACCACATACAGCAGTGGAAGATGGTGATGCCCATCCCATCCCACTGAGATGTATACTACCACATCCTCGCCCCCATATCGCTAGAACTGAAATTAACACAATAAAAACCACGCACTCTGCATGGCAACGCATGGGGAAACTGTCGCAGAAATTACCATTCTACGCGCCAGCCCTGCCACTACATCATCATCCTGCAGTAACAGTGACACACACTGGTAACGGTATGTCGATGCTACAGCAGATCGGCATAACCAATATGGGGGACCTATATATCGAGGGAAGGTTTGTTGATGAGTCTGACCTCAGGTACATCCGCAACCAATCGCTCCTTTTTAAATTTACCTACCATAGACTGCAGGGGGCCATCATCAGGGACCTATATCCTACATTCCCTGTGGAGCCACCAACATTGGCAGCATTGCAGATGATCATTACCAGCCTGAGTAATACACATTTGGTATCCAAACTATATAAGTTACTACAGGATGATATAGCGGGAGATACCAGTAAAGCTCGAGATCGCTGGGATGCCCAATTAGAGACACCTCTGAGGGAGGAGGAATGGCATAGTTGCTGTGCACTAACGACCTTATTGACACCCAATGGCAGCCTGCGTATCATTCACTACAAGTATATACATCAAATATACCACACCCCATTAAAGTTGCAAAAATGTGGATTAAGAGCAGATGCTAGATGCCGCAGATGCGGTACAGACAATGCCGACTTCATGCACTTAGCATGGAGATGCACCAAAATTAGCAAATACTGGGAGGAAATAACGTTGACCCTAAGTCACATGTTGGAAATAAAGATGGACTGTTTGGCGAAAGTGTGCCTGTTGAGCGTGGTGGAACATTTGAAAGCTGCGAAACGCAAGCTATGCACTATAGCGTTGTTGATGGCCAAAAGACGTGTATTCATGCACTGGGACAGTAAGAGGTCCCCTAGTAAGAAACAGTGGTTAACTGATCTCGTATATTGTAAGGACACTCTAACAACATATGAGGAAGAACTGCTGCAAGCCTCTAGACCCAAAGACTATTGGTCGCCACTGACAGAATACTTGCGATCTCATCCAGACTTGCTGGGCTCTGACAACGGGTAAATGTGCATACTGTAATGTGCTGTACATGGAAACAGTTTCAAGATATGCTATGTATTCAAAAATGCATATTGTCTGATTTGTAAGAGCTATGTATAGAACAATACTGTGAACTGGGATGTTTTGGTAATACTTGTTGTGGTATTATCTTTATGTATGCAACAAAACATTTTAATAAAAAATAAAAAAAATAACATAATAAGCTGTAACTGGTGATCGAGGGTAAATGGAGAGACACTGCGATGGGCACACATGGCTTACCAGCTCACGAGAGCAAGACCTGCGCTCTGCTCGTTCTCTGAGAAATAAGGAACAACAGTGTGAAATACAGTGGCACTTTATTAAGCAACTCAATAAAACAAGGAACTGTTCATCGTCAAAGGTTTCTCATGAACACATGAGCAGGATGAAATAAAAGAATCAACAATCATATACATCATATTTTAAGTCACGAATGGGCAAGTGCCTAGAAGCCTAGAGAAAGAGGCCATCCAAGAGTACACAATTAAAGCTAGGATAAATGCAATGACTTGGGTGTGGATGAGCTAAATTAGAGGGGCTGACAAAGCCAAAAGGCTGGCAATCAAAGAAGAGCATTACCACCTCAGAATAGGCTTCTAGGCCCTAGATAGGAGATCGGTCGACCGGGAACTCAAGTGCTGAGCACTATAATAGGAGTTCAGGGCGTGGACCTAGGTGCAAACCTTTTATATGGCTTAATGCAGAACTCCTACCCACGTCTGACGTGGGTCCTTGACGTGGGCCCTTGACCGCACGCTTACTGTAACTTCGGAAAGTTTTGAGAGAACAGAGAAGTGGTATCATGGTGAAACAGGGGCTTTTTGCAGGTGGTCAGTGCTCTTGACCGTAAATACCTAAAAAAAAGATAACATTTAATGTGCGATGCTCGGAAATTAATATTTCTTACATAATTTCTATGCCATGCAGCCGTGTCTTTGGTCTCACTTGAGCAAGCTTGGAAAGTTTCATAACTAACAATATTGCAAACATTGCTTGTGAAAGACCAAGATGTACCAGCCGAACCTTGCCTACGTGTTATCTGAGCTATTCTTGTAGCTGTGGAAAATTTCCAAGGGGGGGCTGGCTGGTGCCTCGCAGCGCGGTGGAAAGCACAGGTCTCTGTTGTGAGGGCAGAGAGGCCTACGAGACTTAATGTTTTGAAAATGATTACCAGAGGCAATGGCCTCTGGGCCTACATGTGTGTATCTTAGGAGGTGGGCTTGGGCCTATGTGTGTGCATCTAAGGAGGTGGGGACCACTGTGACAGGTACTAAAAGGCTGAGGGAAAATGGACAACTTTGGACATCTGTCAGGGCCTGACTGGTGGGGCCTATATGGGAGTGTCATGCTGCCTGAGCAGAGCAGGATTCTGCATGGGGGATTTTTATATGGTAAAACGGGACCCTGCTTCATTTCCCTCCTCTTGTTCATTTTTTGAACAAAATTCTTGCACTTAGTGTAGTCCTATTGTTGTTACTTCTACAACTTCTATAAGTGCTAAGTTACTCACATTCCCTGTTCTATCCTTGCTCTCCCTTTGCTAATTCTGCTATTCTCTGGAGGTACAACTGCTACGGACATGGTGTGCTGACTGAAGAGAATATTGTACATTAGGACACAGCCCACGAATTTGGATACAGGTATGACATTGTAACACATGCTGTTTTCTGTGTTTGTAGGCCGGTGTGTAACATCCTGCCCTGTCAACTGTCCCCCTGTCCCGTCTTTATCAATGGCTATTTATTCACTTTGGTACAATATCTCTGTGTCATTTAAGCAGTATCTCAGGTATAATACTGTGATCACAACACACTTTAAGGAGCGTAGTCATTATAATGGCAGCAATGGTGGTCAATGCTGCTAGCAGCACCCATGATCATTTTCTCTAATTGTTCTGAAAGTCTTGAGGCATTGTTCCAATCGTTGGTACGTGTGGCTAGTGTGACTAGTTGGAAGAATGCCTTATCTTCTGCTGTACTTTTACTCTTTTCAAAAAGTCTGCTGAGGGATAAGGTAGAGCCTCAGAGATGATACCTGTAAACAGAAAAAGTAACCATTGGTGCCTGTCTTCAAGTAATATGAGAGGTTACTAGCACTTCTATTACTTAGGCACATTCGATATGAGGGAACCAAAGTGATGAAAAAGGTAAAGATGTCTCGTTGTCGCAACTTGTAGACTGAGGGGTTGGGGAATTCATTTTTCCAGACGTCTTTAGTAATTTTAGTTGATGTATCGCTGGGGTCCGCTTACACACTCTTCCTTTCTCTGCTGTATAGCACTTGCAACCCTTCAGGATGAGCTTGGGATACCATTCCCACTTGGTTGTTTCCGTGGAACACATGTATTTTCTGTGTGGCTCCTTGCCCCTTGCACAACCCCTGAATCACATGTGAGATGAACGCCGGTCCATTGTCAGAACCCAAAAGCATAGGTACTTTAAAGCGCGGTATGAACTCTTTCAGGAGGCATTTGGCAATAGTTTGTGTATTGCTGTTCTTGGATTGGCATGCCTCAGTCCATTTGCTGATCATGCACTCAGTAACCAACACGTACTTGTAGTTTGAGTAGGGGGCATGCTGATGAAGTCCATTTAATGTGGGGAAATGAAGTGGCCTGGGGCAGTGGAAATACAGCATTAGGAAAACAGTCTGATCTTCCCATCACGTCCTACAAGTGATGAACCATGAAAAAGACGGGCCATGGGAGCAAGCATTATCGTTGGTAAACATATCTTTCCATTTTGGCCTATCCGTATTCCTTTTCTTTTTGCATACATCCTCCCCTGTTCCCTTCTTCCTTTTCTTCCACCCAGCCCTTTCAATAATATACTTATGGTCATAGTACATATCATCATCCTTTATCTTTATATCATGATATCATGTGTAGTAGAAGCAATCTGAACCATTGTGTACTCACAACCAGTTAATGCTATTCCTTTTTGTACATCTGCGTCAATAAATTATTTACCAATTGATACATAGTCCTTGGAGGAGGTATGTGCAGCACATTCTACAATTGAAACTTTGGTAGCAACATGTCTTGCAATAGTTGAGCTATTAATGGTGCACGCTGCATTTGTTGGCCAGCTGAGGTAAGGAGGGGACTCCAAATGAAGGAAAGAACCTAAAAATTATATTGCAATCCCTGTACAAGACTTTAAAAAGAAATTCATTATCTCCAGAAGCAAAAGAAGACTTAAAACATTGTACTATAGCTTGTCCCAACAGCAAACACAGATGAAAATCTCTGTCACAGTAACACCTTTAGGAATCAAAACACTCATAGTTGTCAGACTGTGCCCAGGGATGTGGAATCCCTATAGCCCCACGCCCAGGACATATTGTTTGAGGTCAAGGGCAACACATTTTCATGCGTATTTTGTCCTTGGGACAAGTAGGCCCAACCCCTACAGCACAAACCCTTTGGCTGCCAGTTTACAGTACCACATTATGGATCAGGGAAAGGCATAGTCTGCAGTGAAGGTAATATTTTTGTACATATGTTAATGCTGTTCAAACTTGTATTTATTGTTCATTAATGCAAAGGCTTTATTATTAGGGTGATCATTAACAACCACAGGGGCAGCCCTGTACACCTGAACCAGGGGCAATCAGTGTTTAGTCCAAACAACGGTCCAAGGTATTGAAAAATTCAATTTTTCACAAACAAATAACATTACAATTGTACATAAAAAGACTGAAAATCAGAAAAACAGAAGAAAGCCCTTATAAGAAATATTTTTAGGAAAGTATGCAAAATGTATTCAATATATAAATAAAAACAAATTATTAACATTGCGCTCAGAAGTATTAGTTGGTACACATAACAATTATTATACAATACAATACCAAACAAGTGGCAAACAGAAAAATCACATAAAAAAGAAATTTTCAGAACAACACTGAAACGACAAAAACAAAACAGTGTGTCCTTCATTACTAGCGGCCACAGTTGCGTCGACGGCGTTTCGACCTTTTCATGAATACATGGTCATCATCAGGACATAAATTTTGCTGAGCATCCAAGAAAAAATTTCAAGTCACACGATGAATGTGTGTGACAAATACCAATAGTTTGGCACATCACCAATGCCAAATGGAAAGACTTTGATGTCGAGTGGGGGACGTTTTTCGCCACCACGTGTGAGCGAAATATAAAGGAGATTGGTTCTCCTTGCCCGTGGTTAATCGTGCCAATTTCTTTATGCAGCCACTGGGGCAACAAAAATATTTTATGAAAAGTATTTTATGAATGATTTATTTTCAACTCTGCATCATTGACTTAAAACTTTCCATTTGGCATTGGTGATGTGCCAAACTATTGGTATTTTTCACACACATTCATCGTGTGACTTGAAATTTTTTCTTGGATGCTCAGCAAAATTTATGTCCTGATGATGACCATGTATTCATGACAAAGGTCGAAACGCCGTCGACGCAACTGTGGCCGCTAGTAATGAAGGACACACTGTTTTGTTTTTGTTGTTTCAGTGTTGTTCTGAAAATTTCTTTTTATGTGATTTTTCTGTTTGCCACTTGTTTGGTATTGTATTGTATAATAATTGTTATGTGTACCAACTAATACTTCTGAGCGCAATGTTAATAATTTGTTTTTATTTATATATTGAATACATTTTGCATACTTTCCTAAAAATATTTCTTATAAGGGCTTTCTTCTGTTTTTCTGATTTTCAGTCTTTTTATGTACAATTGTAATGTTATTTATTATTAGGGTGAGCGCTCTAAGTAAATGTTCTAAGCTCAGACTGCACTACTGACAGTGGTTAGAGTATAAAAATGTGTACACACGTTTTCAATATTTAGCAATGTGAGGCTATGGATACTGCTCTCAGAAGGCTCGTTAAACTACTGGAATAAGGTAGGTACCATTTCTTTGCAACATAAAAATAAACAAGCATTGGTAAAGCCAGTAGGTCTGAAATTGTTGGTCAGCCTTTTGGCTTTGTCAATGCACAACTTGTTTTGGCAATATTTTTGTGAAACCTCATTGGTGTGGGAGCTGCTGGGCCCTCACCATTATACCAAACATTAGCAAAAAGCAAAAATTGTTTTGGTCTCAAACATCACACATTGCACAGTCGTTCCTGGCACTGAATAAAACAACTATGTGCCGACATGCTCCCTGTGAAAGAACAGAATAAAGTCACTCACAGTGAAGCTAGCCAAGAGAGAGAGGGAGAGAGACAACATTTTATTAAACATAAAAGGTCATGGTCAACGCCAGACTTAATTAGGGGCCCAATTATTAAATAAAGTGCACCCATGTCCTTGGATCATGTGCAGATATACAACTTTTGTGAATTGACAAGACTACAGAAGTAGCCAAGAAATAGTACTCCTAGAAAACATATATGTGAACTGCATTTAAGCATGAGCAAATATGTAGGTGTACTAACTTCGCAGCGCGTGTTAACTTTTACACATATATGTCCTCTTTCATAATTTCAATGCCACTGTTAGGTCTAGTTGATGTGACTTATACATATATTAATTGTTCAGTGAGAAGTATACGGGGCGTAAGGTTGTTGTCAGAACATTGTAATATTTGTGAGTGAAAACAGAGTTATCCATATATTTATTTCCCTCAATTGTGGCGCTTATTTTGCCTATTTTTTTTTTTTTAAGCAGTCCTGTTCTGGCTTTGCTGAAAGTTGTTGCTGCTCTAATATCATAATGGACACATGGTCCAGCTGTCATCCAAATGTGTGGGAAAATGTAGTAGGCCTGAGCCTGTGGCATGACAAATCTTTCCTTTTTAAATTTTATTTCTAACCAGACAAGAGGTGATGAAAACAATTACATTGAGCCTATCTATGCAAACATCCCGAAGACAGGAAATCCAATACACTTCTTGGAGACGCAGGGAAGACCCTAATAATAATAATGTTGCGAAATCTCGGAACATCAATTAACCCCGAAAACCAAAGAAGAACCAAAACATTGTACTATAAATAATTGTTCCCAAGAGATACGAACATCTCAATAATCTCCATCCCAGTAACACAATTGGGAAATAAAAACTCATAGTTGTTGAACTGCAAAATATATGCAACCACCTCTAAAGACTGCAACTGCTGTTGAAAAATGCACCTTTAAAGTTACATACTTTCTATTCTGACAATATTACAATATTGAGCATCGACACTCCATTCATATTACCCTTCTACATTGAAATATACTTTATATATGAACTTTTATTTATTCCTCACATTTCATAGCACTGGGGCGTGTGTGGAGGAAGTCGTTTTGGCTGCTATCTGTGGTAATCTATTCCTACCGATCTCTGGTCGTTGTCTCATATTTTGTATGCTGCACAGAGCTGCACATATCCCACAACTTATTCCTTCCCTCCTGCCACACAGCTACACTCATAGTGCCCCTGTGTTAGGATGGCCTCTAAGTGTCACAATTTAGAATACTAGTGAATTAAAATTTGATATAAAAGTTACAGTGTCTGTATCACACATACATCATGTGCCAATATAATGAAGGTGATACAGCAAGCTATCTTTTGGCATTGTTTTAATTAATATGAGACATCAAGTAGACCTATCTGTGCTATACGGGCACTAGAAGGCCATTTAGTGACCACACAGGTAGATATAAACAAATCGTTCTCAGCTCCCTATCAGAATTTGTACAGGGCAACTTGTTTTCTCCCTCACAAACAAAGTATGCATTACAGAATGTCTAACCCAATATAGACCACCACTGCTGAACAAGCAGCTTTACTTAATTGAAATCTAGAGGTGCAGGCGGTGCAACTCACTATAGACCAGCCAGTAGGCGGAAATGCTCCGGAGTTATACTTATTACCTTCTGAATTTAACACCATAAAAAACGTTCAACACATTGGTGTGGCCCTATCTTTTTGTGGTACTGACACAGACAGGGCTTCCTGGCCTCTTATTGCTCTAGATCTGGTTGTTATATATACTATGGATGGCCAGTGTTCATACCTGGTAGGGTGTATTCAACTGGAGGACATATTTTCAGGGGCCCCAGTGGGACCTCCAGACAGAGGTGTCTGCTGTCACCCATACTAAGTACTAGAGAAATTAGTGTGTTAAAAAACATGCATGATAAGGTACAGATGATGCCTTGCCTATTCTTAGGGACCCAATAACACGTGTATCCCCACTAATCTCGTTATTGCCGGAATTTGGTAGTATGGCCTGGCCTCAAAGGCAATTGTGATAAATCCTGATACTGATCACCACCCATCATATGTCTGGAACTCCGTTCAATGTATACTGGAAACTTTTAAATATCGAGGAATCCAAATTTATTTCATAGAGAAAAAGTTGAAGGGTGGCAATCTAGATAGATGTGTGTCTGGAATTCGATGGTGGACCATATTCTGGACAATGCTACTGCTGTACCCTTTGGGCAGAGCGTCAATCATTAAAACAATTGTGTTACTTATACTCTTTTATTTTTTACAGCACGCCAGTTTGTCCACCCCGTGCTCTTACTTCCAAAATCTAAGGCCTATCTTGTCAGAGCTGATCTGCCCTCAGCATAAGTGATGGCTCCGTTCCAATGTTCTCCTCTTAAGTACTTCCTTCCACTCGTGAGCCTATGTTTGTAATTCCTAATATTTTTATTAACATGAATTGTAGGCCTGTGTTTCCAGTTAAACGTAACAATGCTTTACAAAGCATTTATAACCTACCGTCATGACATGGAGCAGGGGATGTCTTTGTGTGCTTTAGCTAATCAGGGAGTTTAGCTACTTATGGGAACGTAAATGTAAATGTAATATTAACTGTGATACTGCGCCACTTTATTTATTTATTTAACTTCTTTTTTTTGATATTCTAACTAGCAGGGTCTCATCGCCATCAAAGATGATGAGACTTCAGCAACACGTAATGCTGTGAAAACAGGATATACTAATATAACAATAATATTCACGGTGAACTCAAGGACTCTCAACTTGCATGTTTAAAAATACATTTGCAGTCCTAGTTATTCTTGTCTCGCTAAAACAGATCAAATACAGTTATTAAATCGGTGTACAAGCCACCGGTCTTGATACTGAAAACTACACAAAATAGAACATGTGAACACGGAATAATCACAACCTGAATTTTAAAGTGGAAGTGTTGGAAGGATCAGATAGATGGAGGGGGTAAGGGAGCTGACAAGAGGAATGGAGATACGACTCCACCCCCCCTTTGGCTACCAATTGGCCTGGACAAATGGTAGGCAAAAAGTGTGAGAGACAGAAAAAGAGGCGCAATGAAGGTGCAATAGTCAATGAGGGTAAGTGAGCAAAACCTAGTGGGGCTGCGGCTAATGAGGAAAGAGAAGGCAACCCAGACAACAGCTACCTGGCGGAGTTGCCCCTAACGGGGATGAAAGAGTGGGGGGCAACTCAGACAACAGCAATAACTGGCAGCCCTGCCACTCGGCTAGTGACTGTGGAGTCGGCAGGGCAGCAACAGATGGGGAGGGGGCTGGGAGACAACCGTGGTGGGGCAGCAGGTCAAACAAATGCTTAAGGAACGGAAGCACAAAAAACAGACACAACAGACAACAAATAAACAATCATTAAATAAACAAAATGCATGTTTAAAAAATAACAGGGATCACTGTGACATAGTTTGTTCAAGAGCAGTCTGCGAAGACAGAGAAAGGAGGGGCGAGGGGGAGCTGCTGCGAAGGGGAGAGGTGCACTTCCTCGTTCTGCGAACGCAGTGAGCAGAAGAAGGCCGGGGGAATCTCTGAAGGGCCCAGATGTTCCGAAAGAGCTAGTTCCTCAATTCGGAGCGGCGCAGTTAGAAATCGAGAGAGGCGCCTGTCAGAGAGAGATATTAACTTGAGAGATAAAAAGAAGAAAGCACCCAAGCTATGCAGAACGGAATCAGAGAGGGACACGGCAGAAAGGGAGAAGAAAGAATGTGTGAAAACACGGGAAAGAGCCCTAAAAATAAAAATAAAGGTGCATTGAAAAAGGGCACCCTAGCAAGGAATACACAGGAGAAATGGAATGGAGGTGCAGGGCGTGGTTGAGCCACGTACGAAAATAGAAAACACAGTAAAGGAACAACTTAATAAGAAACACAAATATGAAGATGCGAAAAGCACTTTAAAACGGAACCACTGTAATACAATATGAGAGAAACCACCGTCAAACGTAAGTACTGCAACATAATATGGCAAAAAGCACTGTAAAACGTAACCACAGTAATATAATATGGCGCAGAGAAGAGAGGACCACACCTTAAGTAGCACAAAGCAGGAGGACCCCAAGCCGGAGCCAACAATAATCCAAGCCGGAGGCAGCGATAATAATTTAGACACGTGTGCCACCTGTGCACAGTGCCAAGGACGCAAAAGCCCTGTGTCAGAATTTAGACAACGTGGACAGTATCAAGGATTCCCAACCTGTGTCAGAATTTGGCCAGCCACGTTCCGGCGCGGGACTTGAACCTGTGAGGGGGTTTAGACACCGTTAAGCAGTGCCAAGGACTTCCAACCTCTATAGGAGTTTAGATACTGACGTGCCCAGGACTCATACCTCAAAACTTCAAACCATGTATACACCATCATTTCTGCAAGCAAAGAACGCCAACCGTAAAAAGCGGAGAGAACCTAAACATAACCTAAACATAACATAAATGAAAGCCAAGAGCACTACAAAGCAATACTGAGAAACGCCAAGAGAAACCAAGCAGGAAGAAGCCAAGACGGAGTCGAGGAGAGCAGAACGGAAAGAGCTGGAAAACCCCCTCGAGGTGTGACCATCCACACAGAGGGAAGAGGGCGGTGGTCGTGGCACGACAGAAACTACAGGGGACCAGGGAGGGGCACGGCAATACCCCGGAGGGCTCAATCCACCGGACCACACACACCAGAGACCGGAGGAAAGGCAGGGGAAAAAAGTGTCCCTGACTTACCCGGCAGGTGGTGGGGAGAGGCGGGGAGAGGCCATGGGCAGCCGCAGGTGTGTCCCAGGTCCGCGCTGCAGAGGAACCGTCTGCACGAGACCTTCGTGGTCGTCAGCTGATCGAGGGTAAATGGAGAGACACTGCGATGGGCACACATGGCTTAACAGCTCACGAGAGCAAGACCTGCGCTCTGCTCGTTCTCTGAGAAATAAGGAGCAACAGTGTGAAATACAGTGGCACTTTATTAAGCAACTCAATAAAACAAGGAACTGTTCATCGTCAAACGTTTCTCATGAACACATGAGCAGGATGAAATAAAAGAATCAACAATCATATACATCATATTTTAAGTCACGAATGGGCAAGTGCCTAGAAGCCTAGAGCAAGAGGCCATCCAAGAGTACACAATTTAAGCTAGGATAAATGCAATGACTTGGGTGTGCATGAGCTAAATTAGAAGGGCTGACAAAGCCAAAAGGCTGGCAATCAAAGAAGAGCATTACCACCTCAGAATAGGCTTCTAGGCCCTAGATAGGAGATCGGTCTACCGGGAACTCAAGTGCTGAGCACTATAATAGGAGTTCAGGGCGTGGACCTAGGTGCAAACCTTTATATGGCTTAATGCAGAACTCCTACCCACGTCTGACGTGGGTCCTTGACGTGGGCCCTTGACCGCACGCTTACTGTAACTTCGGAAAGTTTTGAGAGAACAGAGAAGTGGTATCATGGTGAAACAGGGGCTTTTTGCAGGTGGTCAGTGCTCTTGACCGTAAATACCTAAAAAAAAGATAACATTTAACGTGCGATGCTCGGAAATTAATATTTCTTACATTATTTCTATGCCTTGCAGCCGTGTCTTTGGTCTCACTTGAGCAAGCTTGGAAAGTTTCATAACTAACAATATTGCAAACATTGCTTGTGAAAGACCAAGATGTACCAGCCGAACCTTGCCTACGTGTTATCTGAGCTATTCTTGTAGCTGTGGAAAATTTCCAAGGGGGCTGGCTGGTGCCTCGCAGCGCGTGGAAAGCACAGGTCTCTGTTGTGAGGGCAGAGAGGCCTACGAGACTTAATGTTTTGAAAATGATTACCAGAGGCAATGGCCTCTGGGCCTACATGTGTGTATCTTAGGAGGTGGGCTTGGGCCTATGTGTGTGCATCTAAGGAGGTGGGGACCACTGTGACAGGTACTAAAAGGCTGAGGGAAAATGGACAACTTTGGACATCTGTCAGGGCCTGACTGGTGGGGCCTATATGGGAGTGTCATGCTGCCTGAGCAGAGCAGGATTCTGCATGGGGGATTTTTATATGGTAAAACGGGACCCTGCTTCACTGGTCAGGGAAATGGCAAACAAATACTAAAAATTTGAATGTTTTGCGCATTCTGGCCACACCTCTGACTCTGGCCTGATCCCATCTTCGGGTTATTCCCGCTCTCTGATTCTCCGCCACCACAGTTCCCCTACTTTTTTTCCCCACTTCGACCACTGCATATATGGGAAGTTAGGCGCTGCTGCATGGGAGGATGCAAATGTCAAGAAGGCGGGAGAAAAAAGAGTTGACCAGTAGCGACAAAGCATTTTTAAAGGACAGACAAAAGAAGGAATGACAGTGGCGGTATGCAAGCCACGGAAGCGATTACAGCATGTCTCGTAAAGACAGTGCATGCGCTACCTAGGCTCGACCTAGAAAGGGCAGTTTATAACTTCCCAAAAGAGCCTGCTGACTTTCAACTAGGTGGCTTTATCTAAATCTTCTGAGGCTTTAGCCCGGATTTACCTTTTTCCTGGTTTCTATCACCTGCTTATAATGTTTCCTCGCTGCCCGGACCTCCTCGGTATTACAGGGAATTTTAATGGTGGCCTACCTAAGGGCTTTAAGTGCTGATGTACAATCTGAGCTAAACCAAGGATGATGTATATGGTTCTTAAGTGCCTTGTTTTTAGTTAGTAGACGGGCAGCTGTGCCACAAATTGCAGTGTAGCTATCACAAATCTTGCTGGGGTTGCCGTTAATGGGGAGGCAACAGAGATATCCATGCCAGCTTCTGTAATCAAGTACTTTAAAAATGTATTTGGGTTGATGCAATCCCATTTTATCCAAACCCCCTTGTTTACAGAAAAATGTACAGGGAGCTTGGGTAAATAAGGTGGTCCTGAATGCAATAGAATGTCAAAACATAGAATAATTGGGTTTAGATCAATGTGGGGAAGGGGACGTACTTCATGATTTGTTAATTTCTGGGCCAGGTCTTTAGAAATTAACACAAAATCAATAGTGCTGCCCTTTCCTCTACCCACAAATGTGGGAGGATTGGTGATTTGTGGGCCATGAATGTCAAATGAAAAGGACAAGTTGTTTAAGAATACAATCTTATTTAAGGCTTCCCCATAGGCCGAGTGTGAAAAATGGCTTACATCTCCCCTCTTCCCATCGGTGACTCCGCATATGCGGTTGCCACTATATATGCATTGCTCGATGTTAAAATCATGAACCCACATAACTGAGGTATAACAACCCTTGCTATGCATACAATTCTGTAGTGACTCCCCCAGTTCTTCAATAATTCCAACCGGATGTGCTGAGAAAAAATGTAAATAAATTTAACCAAAATAACATTGACTAATTTGGGCACATAAATATGTAAAATCAAATAACATGACTTAACTTCTAATATTTTGATTTTCAGATTCCCAATACTGACAGATACAAAAACAACGAGACCCCTCTTACCTCTCCCTGCTGGTGCTGGTGCTGGAATTGCCGGGGAGCAGTAAGAATAAAACCCATCAATATGAATAGGGTCAAAGGCCCATGTTTCCTGACAACATGCAATGTCAAATTAACGTATGAGAGATAACCAATCTTCATTGGCCAATTTCTTGTGGATCCCAGCAATGTTCCAAGATATCAGTTTAAAGTTCTGGCCACACTCAGTATTGTTTGGTATAACATTTGAACTCAGAGACAAATGGGCAGCGATGTCTGGATTTACAGATGAAACCAGGTGGCCATGTTTTCCATCTAGTTCTGCTGTTTTGAACCATCAGTCATTTTCTGTGAGACTAGAAAGGGCATCAATATGATTTGCGAGGGCTATGGGGTCTGAGATCATGACCTGATACACCTCTCTACTTTAGGCAGGTTTGCTCACTAGTAGTATTTAGAATGAGTGGGCGATTAAACAAAAGCCTAGTGTTCGGGCCCGAACTTGCAAATTATGGACAGGAGGGAGATTCAAGTGTGGCAACAAATATTGAACACGCCGAGGATCCCTAAAGTTCAGGACCACCCAATCGCCCCATGAAGTTTTCATTGTTGAACCTACACAGTCCACCCTGCTGGCCAGTATGATTTTATCGGCCAAATCAAAGAGTCAATCTGCTTTTTTCCTGCAACAATGTGCGGCTTTATTTATAACGCTATAGTAATCCTCATAGGTCCCCTCTTCTAGGGGTGTAACCCCTTCTAAGAAGACTGTATATGGTGTGCTTTCAGTTGGAAGATGTAAATTAACCAGACGGCCTTTTGAAGCTGACAGTGCTTGCTGGAAAGAAGGAATGAGCTCCTCTCTATGGGGAGCACAAAGCGTATTATCCTGCTTGGAAGCTGGTTGGATTGTGACGACTAAATCCTGAGAAGTCACAACAGTGTGGGAGGTTTTTCCAATTGGCTGGTAGACAGTTTGAGACTTAAAGGGGACTGGTGCTTGGGCACCATTAGTCAAAGCTGTAGATCCTTGCAATGCCTCTGTCATAGCTTGGATTTTATCTGACAAAAGCTTCACCTGACCGATCATTTTCTCCCAAAAAGAGGTTAGCATTAGTTTCACTGCAGTGATAACAGGCTGGCAACAGTTGGTGGAGGTATTTTGCCAAAGGCGAGCCTGTATTTTCCCCTTTGCCCCTCTTCCTCTAAGGGGGTGGAGGGCTTTTTGGGGAAGTAAAGTTTAGTGGATCTACAATGATTTTGTTTGTGTCGCTGTGTGCTACACAAGGATTTTTTGATTTATGCTTATTTTGCTTTTTCACGGGTTTGTCAGGAGCCGTGTGCGGCTGGCCCATGTTCCTAAATTGTAGCGGATGTAGATGGTTTTACAGCTGCCTCTAATACTTTTAGATGAATTTTGATCAACGATTCGGGGTCAGAACTTTGCCTTTGTACAGCCTCAATCTGATTCCTGACCAGGTTTATTTAATTAGATATTGCCCCCATTGCGGAGGAGAGATAGGTGGTGATGGAGGGGGTTATGCTACAACCCTTACCCCCCCTCTTTTGCCCCGAGAGGCTTTTCTTCCCCATCTCCGAGTGTATTCCTCAATCAACCAGCACAGTTAAAAAGAGTAGTGCTTCACTAACCCTTTTTTTTAATTGTGGTGCGCTTTGGTCAGGAGACTGCCTCAGTCGCTATTTGCGTCGAAATCCACAGGCCAAGAGACAGGGCCTGGCCCGGCCACGGATGGGCGCAGTCGGGCCCGCTGTTGGCCCAGTCTTCACCCGAGCACTGCGGGACTTCACGTGCGCGTTTAATAGTGCTGCTTCCTTCCGAGGCCCTGCCTTGCCTTGACTGAGCATGGGGGATTTAGTCCCACCCCAGACCATGGAGCCAAAGTTCAGGGAGAGAGGAAACAGCTGCTGCAAACACACCCAAGGTATCAAAAGTAATAGGAAAAACAAAGTTTGTAAAATAAGGCTAATGTTTGAACACTGACATATATAGAGCAAGAAAAGTGTGCCTGTGATTGTTAACTGAAACACAAGCATACACTAGACGGAAACTAGGGCTAAAGAAAATTAGTTACCTTGAACTGATGCACAAAATACCTCTGATGGGAATATTATAAAATATTCCAAGAGTATTCAAAGTCTACTCAATTCTCAGGTGAGACCTGGGTTCAGCAGTGGGTGGCAAAATTGCACTGTATCATTTACATAGTACTTCATATCCGTGATCATATCATGAAGAGCTTAACTTGCACTGGGTTCCTGGTGTTGTTTTGGAGTTAATTGTTGATAGTGTGTTGGATGTAGTATGTCCTATGTGTGAGCTGCTTGACGTGGTATGTGAGGTTCAGAAATGTGCTTCAAACATGGTGTGCCAATCATTGCTGCACACAATCATGAGGCTTTGTGGAGACTGTGGAACTACAAACCGTCACGGATACCTACAATTTTAGGAGTAGCCAGTATTGAGTATTTGAGACAGACACAGCGTGCAAAGCATGGATATGACAGGATTCTAACAAGGTATATGCTGTATCAAGTAAATCCTAGAGCAACAGATGGTGAACTTCTCAAATGACTGTTAAACAACCAGGATGTATCCCTTGTGTTGATCACCAAAGAGCAGCAGAGGAGCGCCCAGGATAGACAGAGGCACAGTGCCTGGATGCGCTGTTGATCAGTTGGCTAAATGCCATGTGGCATCCACTCAGATTGACAGAGGAGCAACAAGCAATTGATGGAGTGAGGTTTGTAAAATACATCCTCACGAAATTAAGTAACCCCATAATAATGTATTGACTGCATAAACTAATCAACTCCAGAAACACACATCTACACAGGGGGCAAACGCATTTTATATAATATACTAAACCATGTTGGCATGAGTACGTATTAATTGTTTGCGCATTGAAAAACCGTACTACTGCATGTTTATGCTGTGTTGTACTTTGCACATTTTGCATGTTGTGCACAAATAACGAAAAGGTTGCTTTAAACTAATAGCTTTCGCTAGGATTTATTTAACACATGGCATTAGTATGGTGGGAGGTAAACATAATGGGTTTATTTTCATGAATTAATATTCTTTTGTGTTTGTTTATTTTAGTACGGGATTGGGCCTGCATGAAAATGGCCTCTCGTTGAAACCAGCATGTGGCTGGCGTAGTCGGTGTGGAGTGCGCATGTGCCAAGATGGGTTGCCTGCTCACAGACTACAGAGTGTACCCGATGAAGCAATCCGTGTGAGGGCCATGTTGACCTGTGTCTTATTGTTTATGTGCCAATGTGACAGCGACTGTGGGAACAGCCATCACTACGTGCAATTCGAATGTGAAGACGGATGTTGATATTAACAATGTAGCCGAATGTATGAATATGAATACTAGTAGTATATGAAATGAATTTGCCTTAATGCTTCCTTTGTTAGAACCGGTATAGGATGGATTTGTGGGGAGAACTGGATGAGGCGACCCTAGTATGATTTACGACATCCAATCACAGTCTGAGTTTTTACTGATACTGCAACATTGTAAGATAGCGTGCTGGAGAGAAGAGTATAATTGATATCCCAATAGGGGTGTTGCAAGGCAGTATGGCGAAGCAGTGCGGTCCGGTATAGCAGTGCAGTCTGATGTGACAGATCAGAGAGAAGATCCAAGACAGAGAGAGCAGACCAGCACAGAGACAGAGAATCTTTAGGTACGAGAACGTCACGGGAGTGCTTGGGAGGAGACTGCGACCGAGGAGGTAGATTAAGTGGGAGATAAATCTAATTGTTACTATAGTAAACTTTGCTGCATCTGTCCTGTTATCTTTGTCCTCTGAGCCTATCTCTGGGGACCTCTTGCCACAACCTCGGCCAAGGAAGTGGTTTTCCTGATTCTTTGGTGGGTATTACCCTCCTTGATTGCTTTAATTTGCAAGTATATTTCTGCAAGTTTTATGCTGTACCTTCTCTTCCCAATTCCTGATGCACGCTTTGATTTCGATACAAATGATTCATTTTGATTACATTGCTTGATAATTTGTTCTCTTATATGCAATCTTGTGTATGCATTGATGATTAATTTAAAGAGCATTTAATAATATAAAATCATTAACTGAAAAAGTGACTTTGTGGTTATTTAGTTAAATATTAAACTGTTTAGTTAATCATAGTCACCATCAACTCTTCAACTAATGGTCCATCGACCAAAGGAAGAAGAAAATTGATATTACAAATAGATAGAATTATATATAAATGTTATTAATGTGAAGTGTAGTGTTGTACTTAATAAAACTGACAAAATAAACCCCCCAAATCCAGCGCCTGTTCTCAGGGATCATTTATGGGTAATGTGTGATGGGCCCCGTTGTTTGGTAAAGCAATTTCTGTGTGATGAGATTTCTCTTGGTCCCTGGTTTCAGAATTTAGGGGTTGCGCTGGATCGGTTTTTCTGGTAGCAGAATTATGGTTATTATTGATTAGTTTGGTGATTTATTGATTATTGAGTATATGTTAACATTCTATGTAAAGTGAGTCAGTGTTACGTTTCTATGGAGTCTTTGGAACACAGGTACGGAAGGGTATCTGGGAAGCCGGCAGAGTAAAAGTTAGCCTGAAATAAGGCAGAGGAAAAGTGTGAGAAGTGAAATCACACGGGAATAGGTACATTGTCTGTTTAGGTTATTTTAGGGACTATTGAGTGTGCATGTGATAGGGAAGGGTCCACCTGTGAAACTTTGGCCTTATCCCCAGAGGAGTAGTGAGACCTCCTTTTTAACAAAAGGGTCCTCTTATGAAATTTTGGCCTTATTCCCAAGGAAGTAACAGGTGCTTTCCTAGCTTGAGTGAAGGGAAGGATAGCGGAATTGTTATACTTGCCCGTATTGAAAGAAATGTTCTTGAGAGTGAAAAAACTATCTCTCTATATAGTAAACAGACAGTGTGGTATTGTTTAAATGTTGTGACTAATAAGTTATTTTAAAGAAAACCGGACTAAAAAAAGTGCAGATAAATTTTGTAAAGGGAGGGTCAGCAGCAGGAGGAGAAGCTGACGTCACAGAAAGCCGCGCTGGCATTGGTCAGTCTGTGAAGATAGAGCGAGCACCGATTGGTTAGTTGGTGTGAGCCGCACTGGTATTGGACAAAATAGTGGAGAAGTAGAAAGCTCCGATTGGAAGAGTTAAGAGTGTGTCGCGCTGACATTGGTCAGGTGTTTAAGGAAGTAAAAGAGTTCAACTGGTGAATTATAGTGAATTGTGTTGATAAAGATTTTTATCGAGTGAAGGTGTTGAATAAGTAACAAAAATGTATTTTGAACCACCGCGACAGGAGAAATTGACTTTGTTTGGCAAAATTAAAAGATTCTTTAAAAAGGACAAACCAGTAATAATGAGAGAAGGAGTTCCTATCCCTCCACCAAAGACACCAGCGTCTTATATGATGTTAAAATATGGTTATCACACATGTATTTGGTTAGAAAACTGGGTAGGATATACGAAGAATGATGGTACACTAGCTTTCCCAGAGCATGGTTCTTTTAATTTGGCAGTATTGCGTAATTTAAGAGATAAAATGATGGCATTAGATCCGAGACCTAGACCTACACAGTTTGAAGCACTAGTAGAATGGGAAGATGAAATGTATGAAAGAGAGAGACACAGAAGTGGTAGAGTTCATAGATTTATGTTTGGAAGATTTCATGATGAAAAACACGAAGATAGAATGAAGAGGTGGAGAAATGGAGAGATAACTGAAGGATTGTATCCAATTTTAATGGTAGGAGAGACTGCAGGAAATAAGTGTAAGGAAAAGAAGAGACATTTAGAGCAATTTGGTTATGGATATAACCCGAATGAAACTGATGATGAGCTGCTGGATGACATATTAGTTAAACGACCACCACCTTATCAAGAGAATTCCGTGATGGTGACACCAAATGCACCATCAATGGAAGCCCCAATGACACCTCAAACGACACCAGTTCCAACTGTAAGCGATGTAGAGCAGGAAGGAGAAGTAGAATTTGCCATACAAACTAAAGAATTAGTTGAAAAATTAAAACAGATGAATATGAAAATAGATGCAATAACTGTGCCAGTAACTATAGGTCCAGCAATACCTGAATTTGAAAATAGACTTGTCCATGAACCTTCCTTAACTGTCCCGGTAAATTCTGCTATAGCATCAGCTAGTAGTAGAATTAATGCTGTAAGTGTCCAAAGTGAACAGCCCACTACAGTTACTAGATCTACACCTCCGACTAATTTAACGATTATTGAAACGCCTAGGAAAATAATGCAGTTACAGCCCAAAAGGATAGAGTTGGATGAGATTCCCAGAAGTGAGGTTTCAATAGGTCCAACCACTGAAGAACTAGATGATTGGGTGAAAGGGTTACAAAGGAGAAAAACACAACCACAGCCTATAGATGTATGTAAGTTAAAAGTAGATCTGGAAGAAATGATAATTGGAACCATAAGTCCAGACAGGCTAAAGACTTATCAAGATAATGAATTGATGTATCTGTGTAAGAGTATTACTTGGAAAGCGAAAAATCTACATGAAAGGTTAGTGGAAGCTGCAGAGGAGTTGGGAATGGATATAGGAAGATCAAAGGTGTTGCAGAAGACATATAGAGTGGATTTTACTGAAAAGGATATAGAAAATATGAATACGTCTGGTAGGCGATTGCAGATAAAAGAGTTAATGGTTGTTTTAAGAAAATGGGGAGACGTTGAAAGATGGAAAGGTAGATGGATGAGGAAGAAAGAATAATTAGCTGCTAAAGAAATACATTTGTGTCCCGTAAGAGAAGTGGAAAATGTAGCTTTGGAATGTCCCTTGAGGGAAGTTCCAGGAGGAGGTTATGTGCATGTTCCTTGGACTAGACAGGATATATTGTCTTTTACCAATGAGTTTCCTAGGTTGAGAGAAAAACCTGTGGAATGGTATAAACAAGTTGAGAGGTTTGTGAAAGTATCGAAAGTATTGTTAAAAGATTTAGATGGATTGTTTGAAATTGTTGTCCCTGCAGATTTATGGACTGAATGTAAGATTACAGTAGATTGGCCGAAAGATGAATATCCTAGAGATGCCAAAACAGGAGCACCTTCTGATGAGGTGATGAAAAAATATCATCAAGTGATTACTTTCTTGAAAAGCAAAATTTCCCCTAAGTAAACAGATTGGGTAAAAATTGATAGAACAACCCAAGAGCCGAAAGAATCTGTACATGCCTATTATGAGAGGTTGTTACAAGTCTTTAAGCAGTATAGTGGTTTTGAGAATATTAGAGACAAAGATATGGGTCATTTTGTGTATAGGTTTGTGTATGGATTAAGACCTGAGATTAGTCAGATGACACAGCATCATATGTTGTGCTGGCAAGCCAAAACGATTGACGAGATCTTGAGGTATGCGAAGTATTGCAGCTACGACATTGAGTCTCACCATCTCAAATTAAAAGAAAAGATGATGTGGGCACAAGTAAAGGTAGCGGAGCAGCAAGAAACTCAGTTGAATTCTCAGGCTATAAACCAAATGGGAGGAGTTAGTCAGAATGCTCAGAAATCTACTGGAGGTAGAGGTAGAGGACAAATGAGCAGAGAAGAGGCGAAAAAGAAATTTCCTTGTCATGGGTGCGGAAAGTATGGACACTGGAAGAATGAGTGTAGATCAGTGCAGAGGACTAATGGAGGAAATCAAATTTTAACCCCACAGGTGCAGAGTGAGATAGTTGTGCAGCAGAGACCACAACAGCAGGTAGTCACTACCCAATATCAGGTCCCACAACCACCGTTGCCACATAGTGTAAATGCTCAAAGATACAGTGCGGATACAGGGTTTCACGGAGGAGACCACGTTGGTAAAAATACTAACACAAATGTGATTCCCCAATTTTGGATGCAATGTGATGGAAGTGATGCTGAATCGAATCAATGGCGGTGCCTGAGGGGGGAGGAAGAGTGCGTGCTTGGCGCTACTCTAGAGGTAGATCAGTCAAGTCCATTTGTTGATGGAAAAGTGGAAGGTAATGATATCACCTTTCTTGTGGACACTGGTGCTACCCGTTCTACTGTGAGAGCAGCAGAAATTCCAAACCTACCCCTCTCGGGAGAAACTATCCAAGTAGTAGGAGTCTCAAATAAACAGATAAATACTCCAGTTACTAAACCAATTGAAGTACATATTGGTCCCTTTAAAGACATGCATCAGTTTGTAGTGTGTGACTCGAGTCCAGTGAATTTGTTAAGAAGGGATTTGCTGTGCAAAATGAATTGCACAATTTACTGCACACCGGATGGTATTGCATTTCAGACACCTGATGAGGATATCGTGTTTAAAATGGTGTTAGCAAAGCAAGGAACAGAAGTGAATGAGTTATATTCGCTTCTTACAGACAAAAGTGTGCCTGAAGAATTAATGAAGGTAGTGAATCCGGAAGTATGGGATTTCACAGGACAGGAAATTGGCTTGATGAAGAAAGTGGATCCGATTAGAATTACAGTAAAAGGGGGTGTTGACTATCCAAATACACCACAGTATAAAATGAAAAGTAAGTAAAAGTAAGTAAGTCCGTTTTATATAGCGCAGCTACTCACCCTTACGGGTCTCAAGGCGCTGGGGGCCGTCGTGGAAATTAAGTGAGCTATTGCCCAGAGTCACATGGTGCTGAGCTGAGCTGCCGCCGGAGCCGGGGATCGAACCGTGAAACCTGTGCTCCGAATTCAGCTGTCCTGGCCGCTGCACCACACCACACCATTACCAGAAGTAATAGCAGGAATAACTCCTGTAATTGATCAAATGATTGAACAAGGAATTTTAAAAGAGTTAATGAGCAGTCCTTGTAATTCACCTATTATGGGATTGAAAAAGCCAAATGGAACTTATAGAATAGTACAAGATTTGAGAAAGGTAAACAAAATCTTTGTGCCTTGTTGTCCAGTTGTGCCAAACCTAGCAGTGATTCTATACCAAATCCCACATGATGCGAAGTGGTATACAGTGATTGATTTGTGTCATGCATTCTTTTCGATTCCCCTGCTTCCAGATAGCCAGTACTTGTTCGCATTTCGGTTTGGGGATCGTGTTTTGGCATGGTGCCAAGTTCCTCAAGGTTAAACTGAGAGTCCTTCAATTTTTAATCAGATATTGAAAAAGTGTTTGGAGGATTTGAGAATGTCTGAAGAGTCTGTTTTGGTTCAGTATATTGATGACCTACTGGTGGCATCAAAGACTCGAGAAGCCTGTGTTGCAGACACAGTTGCTTTACTGAACCATTTGGCAGAGGGTGGACATAAGGTGTCCCCTGCAAAATTACAATTCTGCCAACAAGAAGTCCAATACTTAGGTCATAAGATTGAGAAGGGAGTCAGAAAAGTAACATCGGAGCGTATTCGAGTGATCAGGGATATGAAGCCCCCAACGACACAGAGGGAAGTGGGAATGTTTTTGGGAGTGGTTGGATATTGCAGACAGTGGATCAGTGGATTTTCCCTGATGGCAAAACCTCTACAGAGGTTAACAAGGAATGAAGTGAAAGATCCAGTTAAATTGGATGAAGAAAGTATGGATGCTTTTATTAAACTGAAAGATAGTTTGTGTAAGGCTCCGGCATTGGGAATGCCTGATTATTCAAAGGATTTTGCATTGTATTGCAGTGAGAGAGATGGATGTGCACTTGCAGTTTTAACTCAAAGGCATGGAATGTCAAGACGATCTGTGGCATACTTTTCAGCTACTCTAGATTCAGTGGCTGCCGCATTGCCTGGATGTTTGAAAGCAGTAGCTGCTACTTGTGTGAGTTTGGAACAGAGTGAAGGGATCATAATGGGTCATCCTGTGAGAGTGTATGTACCACATTCAGTTGAGATCCTTTTAACAAGAACACGGACTCAGCACCTCACCTATAGTCGGCTGACTAGGTATGAGAGAGTGATTCTGGGAGCAGAAAATGTGACCATAGTGAGATGTACAAATGTGAATTCTTTTACTCTATTGCCAGATGTATGGGATGAAGAAGTAAAGGATGAAGCTGAACATGATTGTTTGGATGTGACTGAATTTTGTACCAAGCCCCGTCCTGATACCAAGGACGTTCCTCTTGAGGAATCAGATTGTGTGATGTTTGTTGATGGTTCATGTTTGCGAACTGAAAAAGGTGTATTGAGTTCTGCTTATGCTGTTTGTACTGTAGCAGAAATCCTGGAAGCATCCTGTCTAAAAGGGGTAAAATCTGCACAAGTGGCTGAATTGAAAGCTCTAATTCATGCCTGCAAATTGGGAAAACGTCAGAAAGTGACCATAATTTCTGATAGTCAATATGGCTTTGGCATTGTGCATAATTTTGGAGAACTATGGATGCAGAGGGGATTCCTGACCTCTTCGGGGTCCCCCATCAGAAATAGTCAATTTGTAAAAAAATTGCTGGAAGCATTACAATTGCCAAAACGAATTGCAGTGGTCAAATGTGCTGCACATAAGTCAGGAGATGATTATGTGACTCAAGGCAACAGATTTGCTGACCAAGTAGCACAATATTGTACAAAGAATGAGACTTCCATAAATCGGGGAAAAGCAAAAGAACATACGGTTTGTCAACTTATGTTTACTAACACTATTGGTAGAAAAAAAAATTCTTTGGTTTTTTACAATCGTAAAGCGTGATACTAAAAATTATTAAAATACAAGTTAAAACAGTTTCACAAAAAAAAGTACATCATTATATCTGGGTATATACAGAATTTTCCAACTCATTTGCAACCATATTTGCAGGTTCAATGTCCGCTTTTCTTAAAAGTGAGTCAATCAGAGTTAAAATCTTTGCCCCTCGACAAATTAAGATGTTTGATGTCCCCCCCGCCCAGCGGGTTATAGTCTGCCTACAAGTACGAATGTTGAGTTCTCTTAAAAGCGTCCTTCTAGCTTCGTTGACTGTAGGACAGACACACATCACATGGCATAGAGATTCATTGTGATATCCACATAGTCGACAATTTGTGTTTTGATGTTTCCCTTTCCATGTTGGTCGCAAATCCTTAGTTTCATGGACTCCAAACCGATACAGCATATACTTCTTTTTAATGACAATCTGAAGTGTGCTGCTAGATAATCTTGCGGTTTGAGTTTTACATAAGAATTTATCACAGTCCAAGAGTGTCGCCGTTTTGCCACTGTATTTTTGTCTTCTAAAAAAGATAATTTCTTTGCAGCGCCATTACACATTCTATTGAACGCCACCCTCTCCATTTTACTGTCCCATGCCTCTTGGATGTCTAGATCCACCAGAGCTGATCTTAAATGTTCGCCCCATGAATATGATGTTTTTTGATCAAACTGGGCCTTTATTTCTGTCCAGCATAGATTGTTCATGGTGCCGGGTTCCAAGGAGCGAAGTTTCCAGCATAGTTTCACAAAAACAGATTGTCTCTGGAATTTCTGGTTTTGGAGCCCAAATTCCAGGCGGATCTGTGCTGGTGACACTGCTTTGGGAAGGTTAAAAACAGCTTTATACACTTTTGTCTGTAGCTCGTTTAAAATTCCAAATTCCCGGCCATGCCATATTTCTAATCCATATGCCAGCGCTGGAAGTAATTGTGCTGCCATTGTTTTTAAAAGATGGCTGTATGAAGGGCAACTCAGTTTCGATTGCAGCTGTTTGTATGCAAAGGTTAGAGTTTGGGCCTTTGCTCTTATTGCGCATTTTTGATCAGTAAAGGACATGCATCGCCCTAAATTGATGCCCAAATACTTATAAGTGCCAACTTCCTCTATTTGTTTGCCCTTTGCAAACCACCTAAATTTTTTGGGCCGTGGGCCCGCTAATCGCACCACCTTTGTTTTTTTCTTGTTTATCTCCAGCCCTTGACGATCAAAATAATTAATCAGATGGTCAATGACTCTTTGTAGGCCAATTGGGGTTTGACTCAAGACCACTATGTTATCTGCATATTGCAGATACTGTATGTGGTCTTCTGCCAATTTCGGAGGATGGCCATTTATTTTTAACAAATGGATGTGCAGGTCAGCGAGGTACAGATTAAAAAGGCTTGGGGCCAAGACACACCCCTGTTTCAGACCATTATTTATATCAATCTTAGATGATACTGTACTGCCATCTCCCAGCTTCACCCGGGCCCAGGTTTCGCTGTGGAGGGCTACTATGGAATTAATTAATTGTTGTGGTACTCCCCATCCTTTCAATTTTATCCAAAGTCGATCACGCGGGACTCTGTCGAAGGCCGATTTTAAATCAATATAACATGCAAATAGACCTGATCTCTTGAAAATTGCTTTTTCCGTAAGGATTGCTAATGCTGCCAAATTCGTACTTGTGCCCATTCCTTGCCTAAAACCAGTTTGATATTTGGGAATTATACCTTTCTCCTCCATCCATTCTTGTAATTGTAATAATATACATGAAGCATAAAGTTTTGCATCAACGTCCGTCAGGGCTATAAGCCTGTAATTACTAGGCTCGTTACGATTACCATTCTTGTATATGGGGTGAAATATACTCCCTCTCCAAGAGTTAATGATCTTATTTTGAGAGTACAGGTGATTAAAGAGCGGCGTAAGATAATTTGCCCAAAAATCCGGTTCGTGTTTAAAGATTGCATTTGGAAGACCATTTGGCCCTGCTGCTCCCTCCATTTTCAGTTTTTTTATTATTTCTTTTAATTGAGTGTTATTAGTTAGAGTTTTTGAGCCATTATAATTTGATTCCTGTGACTTGTCTTCAAATTGTACTTTGTCATGGAGTGAGATTTCTTCAAGTTGTGCTTTTTCCTGGGAAAGGGGGCTGATGACAATTTTTCTATGCTTTTCCTCCTGCAGAGCATCCATCCCAGTTTCCGAACTCATTGTCTTTTCATTGTTTGTATTGTTGTATATGTTTTGTATGTGTTGTTCCCATGTTTTCTCGCTTATACCTGCTTTTTGAAACATTCCTGTTCCCTTTGTTAACTTGTTTATTATGCCCCAAAATTCACAACTGTTAGGCAGTTTGCTGGCCCAAAATAATTTCTCCCAGAGCTTTTCCTGTGTTCCTTCTTTGCCACTCTACACCTCTCCTTGTATGACTTCCTCATGTCTGTGATTTTGTTGTTCATTACAGTTTTTCCCGATCTTGCAGCAATAGCTGTTTTTCTCGCTTCCCTTGTAATTTCCCTTTTCAGGTCGCGAAGCTGTATGTTGAACCATGGTTCGTATATTCTTCTTTGTGTACCTTGACATCCCGGGAGTACCGGAAATTTATTTAAAAGAAAATTTCCTAATTTTTCCCAAACGTCTACTAACGATAGGGTACACTGCGACCCACTATCATTTATATATTTATGAACAGCATCCATTATTTGAGTAATGTTCGTTCCGCGCCATTTTAGTTTCTTCAGATTATATATTACCGGCATTTCTGTTAGGGCTGTTATTTTCTTTTTCTGAAACAGCTTTACGTTGATAGTCAAAACTTGCGGCAGGTGGTCACTTTCCGGGCGAGATTGTATATAGAACGAGTCAACTATGTGGTAAAGTTCTTTGCTGACCATGGTATAGTCAATAATTGATTGTTTTTTCCCACTTAAAAATGTGATCCCAGCCGGTTGATCTCCCTTTGTTTTTCCATTCAGAATATATAGTCCCAAGGTGTCCAGGTCATTTTTCAGTTCGTTAATCTCCAACTCCTTTTGACACATTCTCTTGTTTATCTTGCTCCCTATTATATTAGAGTTGAAGTCGCCTGTGATTATCATCTCACAATTTGGATGGCTAATTTGCAGAACCTTTATCAAATTTATCAGGCATACCAGTTTTTCCTTTTTCCATTTTTTGTTGGGGTGGATATATATGTTTAAAATCAGTAGCTGCCAAGGCTTTATATTTGCAAGGTTGTTGCTCTCCAGTTTCACAACCTGTAGCCAATTTTCACCCGTGTCAAGTTCTTCCATTTGCCAAACTAATTTTTCTGTAACATAAGTTGACAGCCCACCCCTTGAGTGCCCGTATTTATAAATTCTTTCCGCCATAACATGACATTCTACGTATCCGATAATAGGTTTTGATATCAGGTTCCACGTTTCTTGTAACAAGATAATGTCGAAACTTTGTAAAAAAGCTTGAGTCTCTGGCTCTTGGCCCATTTCTCTGAACCCATGAATATTCCATGAACAAATTCTAATTTTATCATCCCTGGGCATACCTGGGTATAACTCTGTTAGCTGTATCCTATGAGGACCGTTAAATACATCAGGGTCATTGTCGGCTCAGGAATTGGGGCACCCACGACCAATCGTGAACTTCTTCTAACTGTTGATTTAAACGTGTTTGGTTCTGGTTTGTTATCTCCATTATCTTGCTCGAAGAGTCTGTGTATTTAGGAGTGGTGCTTCTAGCCCCCCTTAGGCAAGTTGTTGGACGTATCTCGTTTCCTGATATATTTGGGGTCACTATGTCAGATAAAAGTGGGTACGGATATTTTGTTTTTTTGGATAGGATACTGATATACCCCATACTTCGAAGTTTGCTCTTGCTGAGAATATCAAAGCTGTTAATTCATTTGAGGACCAGGTTGTATGAGTCGCCTCTATATCTGATCTTTTTTCCATTTGCAGAAATTCTACTGTCAAAAGATTTGCTGATGTGATATTACGCAGCTTTGGTATCTCTTTAAACAGTCTCATTAAGTTTCCCTGTTCAAAGAGTCCAATCTGCCCTTTGTTAGGTATTCTGGCTCAAAGATCAGTTTGTTAGATGACTCAGCCGGTTCACTTTGTCGAATTCCCATTAGATGTATACTGTTTTGTTCCGTCTGTGGTTCGTAGACCTTGTTTCCATTTTGCGCTACGTTGTCAACAACGACCCTTTCTTGTTTTAATAAATTCACTTTTTCATCACTTATTATTATACTTGGAGTGTTATCTACTTTAAAACTTACTTCCATTCTTACGGGATCTTGTAAATTAGATGGTACTGTTGGGAATTTACAGACCCGTCCCTGGTTATCTGAAAAGATTTTTAATTGGTTCCAATTTTCCTCTTCCATATTTTCACTTAAATTACCCGGCGATTTTTTTATAAATTGCCTCGTGTCCTGTTTTGTTTTATTCTGATCTTCTTGTATTTTGGTTTGAGAACTTGCCACACTGTATTCGTTGGAATTTCCTTCACTATTTCGAGATGTAATTTGTAAATTTAGTGAAGTTCTATTTTCGCCCTCTTGTCTATTGGTTACGTTTTTTTGACCAAGCCGTGTTTTCGAGATTATAATATGCTCCTTATCATTTTTTATTTGTTTGTATCCTTCATTTGGAAGATCTTTGATTTTTTCTTGTTTGCGATCCACTGTATTATCTCGAACAAAAGTTTTGGAATTAATAATGGAATCCTGCTTTTTTGCAGTTACTATGCACTCTTTGTCACATTTTATTTGTTTGGAACCTTCACTTAAGTGTACTTTGTTTTTTTGTACACATGAGGGTGAATCACTTTGAAAAGATTTGTTAAAACTTACAATTGAATCTTGCAAATGTAACCTAGAACCACATGAGTCCCCAGTAAGGATTTTGTTACTTTGCTGGTTAGTTTTATGGCTAAGTAGTTGTGAAAATATTGGATAAATTTGTTTCTTTTCTTGGCCAGTTTTCTTACTCACATTGTGCCTGGCCTTACGAGCTCTTTTTCGTTGTCTTTTTGTTAATACACCA